>PVJO010008149.1:0-76986 GCA_004026905.1 Hystrix cristata | reverse complement strand
CAGCGGGCACCTGCTCTGACGCCGTGTCGCCGGCCCTGTCTCCCGGGTGCGCGCCACTTCTTCCAGCGACGCACACCTCTGCCCTCCCGGCCCGCTTTGCTCCGGGTCGGCTGGACGTGCCGGGCACCCGCGGGCTCTGCTGGGCTGGCCGCCGGCCCTCAGATGCTGGGGGCTTTGACCTGGGAGAGGCCGGGATCTTAGGTGATGAAGTGCGGGTCGCAGTGCCTCTCTCAGAGCTTAAAGAGGTGTCAGTGGAACAGCTTTTTTGTTTTTTCTTTACACAAGGACTGATCACAGTGTATGGGGAATATTTAAATTAAAAAATATGCTGCAGTAAAAGACACATTGTCAGTAATCCTCAAAATCCTCCCCTCACTTTGCAGAACTCATCCCATCATCCTTCCCACTTTCTGCAGCAGCTCTGGAGTCCTCTTTCCTGAGGGTCTTTAGTTGTGTTGTTCTGACTGCCTCGATGTCCCAAATGGACTCAAAGCGTTCTCTTTCATGGTCATTTTGATTTTGGGGAAGAGCCAGAAGTTGCACCGTGCCAGATCTGGTGACTGAGATGGATGGGGACTCAGCATCATGTATTTATGAGCTGCCTTTCTGTTGGATGGTGCTCAGCAGCAGCATTCACCACATTTTTGATCCCACCTGGTAGAGACCCTCAGGAAAGAGGACTCCAGAGCTGCTGCAGAAAGTGGCAAGCATGATGAGATGAGTGTGTTTGAAGTGAAGGGAGGATTCATAGTGGATTCATAGCAATGTGTCTTTTCCTGTAATATATTTTTAAAATGTAAATATTCACTGTATTTTTCTTTTTTTATTTTTATTTTTTGGTGGTGGGCATCAAACTCAGGGCTCTGTGCTTGTGAGGCAAGCACTCTAACACTGGGATAAATCCCCAGCCTAGTCACTGTGTTTTTAATCACCCCATACTTACATTAAAAGACTTACACAGGGGGTGAGGATTTAGCTCAGTGGTACAGTGCTTGCCTAGCAAGCACAAGGCCTTGAGTTTGATCCCCAGCACCGCCCCCCCCAAAAAGACTTATACAACAAATGAAGACTTCCTGCACATCAATAAAAAATAAAATCTAATTAAAATGGGCAAAAGATTTGAGCAGATATTTCATACTAGATGATAGCTAAATGGTCAGTAAACACATGAGAAGGTGCTCAACACCATTACTCATCAGAAAAAATGCAAACTAAAACCACAGTAAGATGCCACTACATACCCTGCAGAATGACTAAAATTTTTTTTTTTTTTTTTTTTTGCTGAAACAGGTTCACGGCTGGGGATTTAGCTCAAGTGGTAGAGCACTTGCCTACCAAGCGCAAGACCCTGAGTTCGATCTCCAGGACCACTCCCCCACCAAAAGAAACAGGGTTTCACATGCAGTTTAGGCTGATTTCAAACTCATGGTGATCCTCTAGCCTCAGTCTCCGGAGGGCTGGGATTACAGGTGTGAGCCACCACACTCAGTAGAATGGCTAAAATTAAAAAGACTGACCATATCAACATTTGGCACCAGGTGTCGAGGCCCACGCCTGTAATCCCCTCACGGGGGAAGCTGAGGTGGGAGGATCACCATGAGTTCCTGGCCAGCCTGGACTACATAGCGAATCCAAGGCCAGCTCACTGCATACTACACAGTGAGACCCTGTCTCAAAAAAAAAAAAAAAAAAAAGGATTTGGGAAGAATATGGTTAAACTGAATATTTTCCATTTTGCCGATGAAAGTGTAGATTGATAGAAGCATTGTGAGATAGCAACTCCACTTCTAGATCGAGGTCCAAGAGAAATGAGTGCAGATGTTCATCAAAATACACAAATAGGAGTTGAAGACTTAGCTCAAGTGGTAGAGCGCAAGCTCAAGGCCCTGAGTTCGATCCCCAGCCCACCCAAATACACGATTTTTTATAAAGCTTTCTTTATAAATACAAAAAAAATCACCAACATAAGTTTGTGTCAATAAGAGAGCAGATAAATTGTAATGTCATCATGCGATGGAATACAGAAATGAAATAGGATCAATGATAAAAAAGGCAGCGGGTGGTGAGATGCAAGTGTCTTCACACTAACAAAGCAAGAAGCGGAAGTCTTTCTGTGTGGATTGGATGTGGGTTGGCAGAGGAAGAGAGGTGAAGGATAACTGTAGACCGAAGGATGTGACCTGCTGTGAGAAGGCTGTTGGTATTACTGGAGAAGGAAGGCTCAGGGGTGAGGATGTGAGGATTTGGAAGAAAAAGCAAGCATTCGGGTTGGGCTGTTTAAAGTACCCCACAGTACCTGTCCATTGTCCCAGTGGAGATGTTGGGTGCCATATTGGACAGATGTGCTTAGTAGCCAATGGAAATGGCACAACTGGAGGTATATGTTTGAGAGTCAGAGGCCTGGACAAGGTCGCTCAGGGTGCGAATGTTGAAAAATCCACTGAACGAGCCCCAGAGTGAGTGCCCGTGAGGTGGAGGGGGAAGGTGCCAGCACAGGTTATCCTAGAACTGGGTGAAGGGGTGCCCTGGAGCGGGAAGCCCCCACTGTGTCCCGTGCTCCTGAGAGCTCCAAGAAGAGGCAGAAGCGTGCCAAAGGTCACTGTACTACAGCGACTTCGGTGGAGTGTGTTCCAAGAGGAATAGAGGAGAGGACAGCGTAGACCACTCTTGTGGGAGTTTCGGCTGAAACAGAAAGAGCGGCACCATCGCTGGTAGGTGATGGAAAGCCGAGAGAGAGTTGTATTTTTGTCTGTTTTTTTCCCTTAGCTTGCTCAGGATGTTTGCAAGCTGATGGAAATGAGTCCCCAGAGGGAGAAAGATAAATATGCAGAAGGGAGAGAGAATGGGAGGCAGTGGGGGTGTGCAGGGAAGTCACAGCAAAGGGGGATAGGATGGTGGGGACAAGTGGACATCTCTTCCGGGTGCATCTAATGAAACAGAAGGTGAGCCATCGGCTGAGAGCGGCAGGGGGCAGGGTCTTGGGAGGTTCGAGGACATATCTCTTGGAAACGGGATGGTTGAATCAGAAATCTAATAAATTGCAGGCGCCTTCGGAGCCCACGTAACATTTAGGATTGTGAATGTGAAGATAAAGCTTGATATTGGGGTCATAAATAAAGCCACAAGCGCCCCCAGCCTTCTGCTGCTCCTTTGGTAAATCCTCCCCTCTCCCCCCAGGAACAAACCACACGTATTCCAGCAGGACCCGACAGGCCTGTGCCGCTCACCACTGCTTCTCATCGCACGGCTGCGTCCCTCCCTGTTTAAGCAGCAGGAAGGTGGGGACATCTTCTGACAGGGTTTGGAAGGATTTGCCGGTAGACACCTGACAGCTCTCCTTGGGAACATAAGGCCTTCCTGGGAATTCACCTGCTCCTTCCAGAGGTAGCCGATGACCTCATTGCAGCTTGTGTTTGTAACATGAGTGACACCCACGATATCCTGCGGCGAGGTGTGTTCTTCTGCTCCATTTGGGCTCCTGCTTCCTGCTAGCCAAGGTGACAGTGGGTGAATTTTACCTGTAGCCCCGTTGCACCCTGTCTCCGAGTTCTTTCATTATTCTACTTGAGCAGGCACTGCGTCAGTGGTTACACAGACAGCATTTAACTGCAAAATATTGCTTTTATCAAAGAAATAATTTGCCCTCTAGAATACCTGCTTCCTGGGAAACCTTCCCACTAATGGCTCCTGGCCAGGAGTTCTTTCTGCTTCCCGTTATTGAAACAGAATCTAGCAACTATCAGCAGCAGAGACATAGTAGGAAGAGTTTTTTTGGCTTTTTTGTTTTGTTTTCTTTTTTTGAGACAGGGTCTCACTATGTAGCCCAGGCTGGCCTCAAATCCATGGCGATCCTCCTGCCTCAGCCTCCCAAGTGCTGGGCTGACAGGTGTGTGCCACCACACCCGGCACAGGGCGCTCTTGGGAGACGATGACAGTTTGATGCCAGGGGGTCTGAGACACAGCAGGAAGAATGACAGTAGTCAGCGAGTGACCCCAGTTCTCTGAAAGGAAGAACCAAGACCAGGGCAGCAGCTGAAGGGACCCGAGAGGCCAGAGGGGGTTAAAAATCCAAACCATGACTGCCCCGCCTTGACGGAGGCAAAAGAAATGTTGCTCACATAGAAGGAGGACAGGAGCACTCTCAAGTGGGTGACAGGGACAGATCTGCCTGATGAGGCGCCCCCGAGGGTTGCAGCCTGTCCTGCGGGTCGTGGGAATCGTGCAGCTGAGCTGAGCTGGGCCCGGAAAGCTGAGGCGGCCTTGTCACAGCTGTGCCGCCTGGTTCGAGGTGCAGTAGAGAGAAGCCCTGTGGTGAGTGGGAGGAGCCAGGTTCTGCTTGGAGTCCAGAGTGAGGACAGCAGATTCCAGCCCAGCCCGGGCAACTTAGCAACTTAGTGAAACCCTGTCTCAAAATTTAAAAAAAGGCTGGGGATGGAACTCAGGGCGAAGGGCCTGGGTTTGATCCCCAGTACCATGCGCACGTGCACACACACACACCCCAAAACCAACTTCGTAAACTAGAAAGTGGGACACAGATACCACGCACTTCATCCATCCCATGAAACAGCTCTGTGGAGGAGGTGTTTGTAAGCACAATTCCTGTGCCCCTTCTCTCTCTGGGCTTAATTTTCCTAACCAGACTTTGAGTTTTTCTTAAGATAAGGAAGGAGTCTGGGCCCCAGGAGGACCGTGTAACTGCATGACTAACACCTGCCTATCACCTCCGATCAGCACTTGAAAGGGAGGCATAGATGTGTTATTATCTTCAAAGCTCTCCAGGACCTATTAATGCTAATCACGGGCATGGGCTGGTCCAGGAACTCCCGCGCATGTGCGCACATGCACACACACACACACACACACACACACACACACACACACACACATGCTCTGGAACCCTCTGGGTTTGCCTCATCGTGGGGAGGAAGGGCTGTCTGCTGGGTACCTCTTCTGTGTCAAGCGCTGTGCCAGGCCCATTAGCCAAGCGGGAGCTAATTGTTCTCTGGTCATTAAACCAGAGGGAAACTGAGGCTCTAGAGGTCAAATCAGGTCACTTGGCCAGCAAGCCCCCGAGAGGGAATCTTAACCAAGTTCTGCCTGTTGCAAAAAACCTGCTCTTCTGGCCGACAGCAGGTTCTTGCTGGCTTGTTTCCTTCCTTCCTGCATTTCTTTCTTTCTTTCTTTCTCTCTTTCTTCTTTCTTTTATTTTGAGACAGAGTCACACTAAATCACTAAGTTAGTTGCCCAGGTTGGAATCAAAGTTACCATCCTCCTGCCTCAGCTTCTCAGAGCTCGGGGATTACAGGCATGTGCCGCCACGCCCGGCCACAAAGGCTTCTTCCGTGAAGGAACGGAGGAGTGAACAGAGTTCTCTGGAGACTAAATCCCCGTGTAGAAGGACATCTGCTGGTACTGATGACACAGTCTCAGAGAGAAGCGAAGTCACCCTCCAAGACTGGGGCGAGGGCGTGGGAGTGCGGCTTGCATGGCTCAGGGTCTTCCTGGTCTCCTGCACGATAAGATCCCTGGCGAGTTACTTTGGTGTACCGTTGGCGACTGTTTCTTCATTTATAGTCTTTTTTTTTTCTATTTATAGTCTTGAGCAAACAGAATTAACAGAGGTTGTGGCTCCAGCCATGACCATTAGGGTCCACGAGAGAGGCCCCTGGCTTCCGCCCATCCTGTGGCCAGGACTGGCTCCCTAACTTGGGAGACTTTTCCCTGAATGAAAATGCAGGGCCTCTTGTTCAAAAGTCAGCAGAAATTTCTAGCTGGGTGTGGTGGTGCACACCTGTGATCCCAGCGCTCTGGGAGGTTGAGGCAGGAGGATCACAAGTTTGAGTCATCCTGGGCAGCTTAGTGAGATGTTGTCTCAAAAAAAATATATCAAAAAGGGCCGGGCATATAATTTCATGGGGAAGGTGCTGGGTTCAATCCCTAGTATAGAAAGAAAGCAAGAGAGAGAGAGACAGAGAGAGAGACAGAGAGAGAGACAGAGAGAGAGACAGAGAGATGGAGAGAGGAAGAAGGATGTTATGGACATAGTGTTGATGGTTCTCTAATGAATGACATTTGCTCAGTAAAAAGAAAGTTTAACTTGACTCTTAATAGAAGTAGATAATTTTATAATTATGTTGGGGGGACAGGAAGAGGAAGTGGGACGTACAGGAGACTGAGCCACTGTACCTGGTGGGAAGTCAGTTGTAGCTTCCGGAAGTATAAATTTATTCATGAAGAAGCAAGACAGCTTGAAGCCCGAGGCTGAAACTGCAGTCTATGAGACTTCCAAGTTTAAGGTAGTGAGGGGAAGATGTTCCTGCTTCTCTTTCCTCTCAGAAATCATCTTCAAAAAGTCATCTCAAAATAGCAAAAGAAAACAAGAAACAGAAAGCCAAACTTTAGGTTTGAAAGTAACATGTCACAATCCTGAAACATTAAATGTGAAGCTACTATGTGACTAGACTGATTTTTTAAAATGGAGATGAACCCAAATATCAGAAGTTTAATTACTTTACAATAAAATTCACCAATTTTAAGTGTACAGTGATGAATTCAACATATGGATGAGGTTTGATAAAAATAGAGTGAATTTAAAAAAAATTTATTACAGTAAAAGACGCATTGCCATGAATCCCCCTCAAAACCCTCCCTCATGCTTGGAACACACTCATCCCATTATACTTGCCGCTTTCTGCAGCAGCTAAAAGAAAATAATAACTTGGACCTCATCAAAATCAAAAAACATCTGCTCTTTTGGGGTACCATTATGAGAATAAAAAGCAAGCCACATCCTGGGAGACTATATTTACAAAAAAGATGTGAGTATCTTATTTTTAAAAAGGGGCTTGAGGATTTAGCTCAAGTGATAGAGCTCTTGCCTAGCAACTGCAAGGCCCTGAGTTCGATTCCCAGCACCCCCAAAAATAAGGTCAGGCACGGTGGTGCACACCTGTAATCCCAGCACTCAGAAGGCTGAGGCAGGAAGAGTTCTTTGAGTTTGAGGGCCACCAGGGCTCCATAGTGAGTTCACGGCCAGCCTGGACTACATAGCAAGACCCTGTCTCAAAAAACAAAACAAAACAAAAGCCAAAAAATATGAAAAGATATTAAACATCATTAGTTATAAGAGAAAAATAAATTTAAATTAAAATGAACCACCACTATTCCCTGGAGTAGATAAAATTAGAAAGATTGACAACTCCAAGTGTTGACAAGACCATGGGGCAACCAGAACTCTGATGTGTCACAGAGGCAGAGCTGTCCAATCATTTTGGAAAATAGCATAGCACTTACTGATAAAGTTGAGCATTCACTGCCCATATGACTCAAACAGGTCACTCTTGGGTATTTTCCCAAGTGTAGTGGAAATTTACCACCCAAGCATTTGTACATGAATATTCAAAACAGCTTTGCTCAAAGTAGCCAAAAACTGGAAACAACACAAATACCCATCAGTTGGTAAATGGATTAAAAAAAAAATTCTTGCCTTTTGTATCCTATTTTAAAAATCTTTGCCTACTCCAAGTCTCTCCTGGTTGGTTGGTTGGTTTTTGGTTTTGATGGCTTATAGCCTTAGCTCTTATATTTAGGTCTAGGATATGCTGTGAGATAAAAGTCAATATTCATTTTTGGCCATACCACAGCCAATTATCCCAGCACTTTTATTGAGATAATTCTTTCCCAGATTTAATTGTATTGGAGATATGTATTTTATATATATATATATATATATATATATATATATATATATATATATATACCCCCCCGGGCTTTCTACTCCATTTCTCTGATGTATGTACCAGCCTTTACCTGAATACCAAACTATCTTGATTACCGTTAGCTCTATAGCTAGCAGGTTTTGAAATCAAGCAAAAGTCCTTCACCTTCATTTCTTTTCAAAATCATAATGGCAATACTATGATAAAATCTTAGATTTGCTTACTAAGTTTTTGAAAAGTCCTGCTAAGATTTTGATTATCGTTGTGTTGAATTATAGATCAACTTGGAAGGGGTAGAAAACTGGCATTTTAACAATACTGAGTCTTTTAATCCATGAGTATAGTATATCACCATTTATATCCATCTACTTTGATTTTTCTCATCAATGTTTTATAGTTTTTAGAATTCAATTATTTCACATATTTGTTAAATTTATCCTTAATTCTCACTCTGTGTAAATATAGGGAAGAGAGACCGAAAGAGAGACAGAGGGAGAGAGACAGAGAGAGAGAGAGAAACAGAAAGAGAGAGAGAGAGAGAGAGAGACCTTTATGTTCCCAAAGTTGAACCAAAGAAAATGGGTTAATTATAGACTGTGGCTTGCTAAATCCCAGTTAAGTAAGATTTTACTGTACTTGGTCCTCACATAAGACCTCTGGATTATGTCACATCCCATGTTCTAAAACCTACATGGGGAAATAATTAGGGGATGTGGTCAGAGAATGGAGTATCATTTACAAAGAGAAAAATCGGGAACAACCAAGCAGGCTAATTAAGTAAATGGTGGAGTATTCTTACTACACAGCCATAAAAATGAGATTACACAACAGCAGCTTCCAGAAAGGGCCAGGGAGCCTCACAGGGTCAGGCAGGCGACACAGCCCCACTCACCTTCTGATCACAGAGTTCTCTGGACGTCAAGGTTCGGGGTAGGATATTTTTATTAGTCCATGTTTGCAATACATAATGAGTACATTCATCATGGGGAGCTGGTACACGTACATATTACATCTTAGTTCTTTTTACTCCCCATTCCCCTCCCTCCCCTCCCGCTCCTTCCATCCCTAGATCTCCTTCCCATCTCCAAAATCTCCACTTTCCTGTTTCTTTTCATCTATCTTTTATTCTGCTTTTCAAATTATGTATACTCTGAGCTTCTTAGGCAAGAGAAACCATGCAAAATTTAATCTTCTGTGTCTGATTCTGGATATGGTTTTAATGCAGACTTTCAGTTTAAAAACCATTGTTGTCAAAAACTTTTAGCTGGTCATGGTGGTGCACGCCTGTAGTCCCAGAACCTGGGAGGCTGAGACAGGAGGATCGCTGTGAGTTCAAGGCCGGCCTGGGCTACATAGTGAGTTCAAGGCCAGCCTGAATTACATAGTGAGACTCTGTCTCAAAAAAAGAAATCCTCTCTTAAATACCCTCCCCCAAATTATTTTAGCAACCAAGAAAGATATCAAATGAAATTATAAGCAGATTAGAAAAGAATGCATGCTTTTATATCCCTGTTTGGTGAAAGAAGAAAAGAGAAATGTGTTCATAAAAAGGAAGGCTGTACATAAATCAGAACCTCAACGCAATTATTTCTGGACAGCTGGATTATGAATTATTTCTAAATGTTTACTTTCGTTTGTCTTTATCCTTTACTTTTATTTCTTTAAAATTTAATTATTTTTGACATAGGGTCTCGCTTTGTAAAAACAGAAAATTCTAGCCAGGAGTGGTGGTGCATTCCAGTAATCCCAGCACTCTGGGAAGCTGAGGCAGGAGGATCTCAAGTTTGAGCCCAGCCCGGGCAATTTAGTGACTTAGTGAGACCCTATCTCAAAATGAAAAATACAAAAAGGGCTGAGGATGGAGCTTAGCTGTGCTTGGGGACAGCACAGCGCTGAATGCCCGCAAGACCTCACTGGCTGTGGTGACATCACTGTGGATTGGTGCAGGTGTCCCTGGGGACCCGAGAAGAGCCCAGGGGCAGAGGAAGCGGGTAACGGCCGTGGGTCCTTTCCTGTGGTTTGAGGGACTTCTGTAGATGTCCACTGCCCCCCTCAGCCATCCCCACAGGGCTCCTGGGACCTGCAGTGCCACTGTGGTTCGTCCTGGGGACCAGGCATTGCTTGGGCAGGGTTACTAGGCGAGGTAGCTGCTCACACGTACCCAGCTCACACAGTGGCCGCACAAGCCTTGCCGGCTCTCTCTTAGGTCTTTAAGACAACGGGATGTGGAGCCAGGCGTGGTGGTACAGGCCTGTAATCCCACTCTCTGGGAGACTGAGGCAGGAGGATAGAAAGTTCAAGCCCAACCAGGGCAATTTAGTGACTTAGCAAGAACTCATCTCAAAATAAAAAATAAAGAAAGGGTCAAGGGTGTAGATCAGTGCAAAGGTCCTGGGTTCCATCCCTAGTCCTGGACAAAGGGGAGAAGGGGGAGGGGAGGAGAAGGCGGCCGAACTCTGATAGGAAGACACCTGGGAACTGTGAGTTGAAATGAGGGGTGCTGCGTCTCACACACAGGGCTCCCCAGTTCTCAGGGCCACTGTGCTCTGGTCCTGCAAGCCCAGATGTCTCTGGGTCCCCCAGGACTGAGGCAGCTGCCCTCCCTTTGTGAGCCCTCTTGACCCTAAGTGAGGGGTCAGGGCGCCACCTGGTGGCACCAGGTCTTCATTGTTGGCTCAAAGCCTATCCCAAAACTGGGGTGACCACACCTGCTCCCCAACCTGCCTGTCCAGGCTTCCGAGCCCACTCACCCAACCCCTGCCGGGGAGGAAGGGACCGTATGGACGCCAGTCAGTGGACGATGGGTGAGTGTGTCAGAAGAGAACTCCTAGCTGGGCGTGGTGGTGGTGTATGCTTGTGAGCCCAGCTTTCTGGGAGGCTGAGGCAGGAGGATTGCAAGTTTGGGCCCAGCCTGGACAACTTAACAAGACCCTGTTTCAAAATTAAAAAAAAAAAATTAAAGGGGGCTGGGGGATGTAGCTCAGTGCAAAGGTCCTGGGTTCAATCCTCAGTACCAGAACAAAACACCGAAAATAAAAACAAATCGCGGCCGAAGCTATCGGCACAGCATCGGGTGGGTAAGTCACCTGCTGGCACCCTCCCAGCCAGCGAGGGGTTCAGGAGGCCCCCGTCCTTCGGGAGGACCTAAGTGCTGGGTAAGAGCCTTGAGATAGAAGGGGCGTCAGTGGTCACTAGATTAGAGCCCCGGAAGGCGATCTGTCCCCATGTGCCATCCTGGGGCTGAGGAGAGATCAAAAGCGTGCCACTCGTGCAGGCTCAGGGTGGGAACAGGGAGCCTTCTGGAAAGGAGGGGCCCCATCACCCCTTTTCCTGGTGTCCCTCCAGCCAGCCTTCTGACTAGGGCGGAAGAGGACAGGTATGGGCAGAGGGCAGGGACCTGTGGGCCACCCCAAACCCGGCGAGCCATTTCACAGGTGCACCACAGGAGTGAGGCCACCACTCCAGCCCGGCCAGCGCACCTGGTGCTCCCAGGACGCCCAGCAGCCCGCGGGCCGGGATCAGAGGGAAGTACAGAACCCCGCAGCCTCCCTGCGCTCACTACCCAGCTGGGAGCAGAGCTGCCCTGGTGTCGTCTGACACCCTGCCACCGCACGTGGCCCTCCGCTGGCCGGCTGGACTGGGGACAGATGTGTCTCCGCTGCCACCTCCAGAGGTTGGGCACACAGGGCACCTCTCTGGGGTCGGGTCTAGGCCCCCTGGTGACCCCTGTGTCCTCTGTGTCACACTGAGGGGTATGGCCTGAGCTACGTCCCTTCTCCAGAGCTCCAGGGAACAGGCAGGAAGGCTTTGGCACAGGGGTGACAGTGGGTTCGCCTGCTCCCCATGGCAGTCAGCAGAGGGCTCCAGGTGCTTCTCTAAATCAAGAGTATCAAGTGCCACAAACTGGGGTCTTCAAACAGCAGCAGTTTGTTCCCCCAGATCCCCAAGCTGGGAAATTTGAAATTAGTGTGTGGGCGGGGCCGGGTTCCTCCGAGACTCTGGGTCCATCTTTCCTGGCTGCTTCCAGGATAGCCAGGCATCCTGGGTGTCTCTGGGCTTGTGGCTCAAGACACCAGTCTGTGTCTATTCCTGTGTGGCCTCTCTGCAGGTCTCAGCTTTCACATGACTGCTCTTTTTCATCATAAAAATCACAGGAAGCTGGGTGTGGTGGTCCATGCCCATAATCCCACCATTGGGGAGGCTGAGGCAGGAGGATTGCTGGGAGTTCGAGGCCAGCCCAGGCTACACAGTGAGTTAAAGGCCAGCCTGGCTACATAGCAAGACCCTGTCTCAAAACAAAAACAAAAGCACACAAAGAACATGGTTGTAAGGGATCAGGACTCATGCCATGATGCCTTTTTAACTTGATTATATCTGCAGAGACCCTATTTCCAAATGAGACCCTATCCTAAGAGGCTGGAGGCGAGTTAGAACCAGAACATCTCTTTCTGGGGGGACACAGTTCAGCTGACAACTGGGGAGACACTGGGCTTTGGCAAAACTGGGGACAGAGCTGGAAGCTATGAGTCCCAGGTGTGAGATTTCTTTCAAGTCTCAAATTTTATTTATTTACTTATTGAGACACTGTCTGGCCTTGAACTCACAGTAATCCTCCTGCCTCAGCCTCCTGAGTACTGGATTACAGGCATGCACCACCATGGACATGGCCATTTCTGAGTTTTATCAAGGGAATTTTTTGGGGGTGGTGGTGCTGGGGATCGAACTCAGGGCCTTGCACTTGCTAGGCAAGCACTCTAACCATTGAGCTAAATTCCCAGCCCTTATCTAGGGAATGTATACCCTGGTTTGGAACATAGAAGCCAAGTCCACTTCCCAGAAAGCACAATGAGGCACAGGCATTTGCCAGAGATGGAAACTGAGGCTTACAGATGTTCGTGACCTGCCAAAGTCACTCCCTAGTAGATTCGGGGACTGGACCAGAATTGAGTTTTGCTAGCTCATGGACCAGGCTTTTTTATGGTAAGCAATGGCGAGGCAAGATGGGTGGGGGAAGGAGAGAACGGCATCCCATCCGTACCCCCAAATCTGAGAAACAAAGATGTTTATGGCTGCTGTGAAAATCGGTTCCATGAATTCGAAACACAAGCGTCTCTGCAGAGGACAGGACGATAGGATTTTCATTCAATAAAAAGAAACACACCCAGATCACATTCAAGGCTGCACACGCTAATTCCCCAAGCCAGGGAGGGAAGGCGGGGAGTTGTCACATCCTGCCTCTATGAATGACAAGGACACGACTGTCGATTGCCTTCTCTTCTGTTGTGCAAACACCACAGAGCAGCTCACAGTCATAAATTCATAAAGAGATTCAAACAGGTGCTGATGTCCCCGGGCAATGTCACTTTACGGGACAACCATCGTATGTGCGGTCTGACGCTGACCATCGCAGGCAGTGCGTGGCCGTGTTTGTTGGTCCTGGTCCTTATCTGGAGGTTATTTTAATGGTCATTTAAGTGACTTTTTTTTTCTTTGCAGAGAGAGCGGATTCCAGCCCCTCCTGTGGACATTGCTAGGTGAAGTTACTAATGTCAAATAAATAAGGAGGTAGCTCACTGCCTGGATCCACCCCATCCATCCGCTTCCCTTATGGCCGACGCACGCCGGCACCCGAACTGTCACCAAGAGATGAGGTCACTGCGTGGTGTCACCTTCGCCCCAATACGGAGATCCTGCAGCTGAGTGAGAGGCATCCCGGAGCCCTAACGGGCAAACGGAGAATGGCGAGGGGCAGCAGAAATGCCCGGGCCATGTGCTGCGAGCCTGCGTGCATGTGCATGTGTGCAGCAGAGACCCAGAGAGGTGTGAGCACAGAGGCCTCTCCCCACGGCCTCTCCTCTGAGTGGGAGGAGCCAAGACACCTGTCCACACCGCCTGGCTGCTGCCTCTGTCCCGAGCAGCCCCGAGCCAGCCCCCAGGGGACTGAATCCCACCCGGGACTCGGGAATGTCGCACCCGCCGACCCCCAGCGGCAGGACGGCCAGTCCTTGTCTGTGTTTGCTCCCAAGCTGGGCGCTGAGCAGGCGCTATGTGAGCGCCCCCAGATCCCCCCAGGATTTGCAGGAGGAGGGAGGCGACCAGGACAACTCAGTGTCAGACCGATGAGGAGAGTCCCCAGTCTTTGGTTTCAGTTCAACCACGTGTCAGGGGAGGGACATTTTGAGCATCCTTGTGCAATGCTCGCCCAAGACAGTGAGACTGTAATCCTCTTTGGAATCGCAAGGCAGGTATAGCCTGTTTTCTCTCCTGGAGAGGTTGAGTAACTCGCTCGATGTCACACAGCCAGGAAGTAGAGGCCCCTTGGGCCCCACCTGGGGAGGACCTCAGCGATTGTGTCACTTCACCCGCTCCGGGCAGTGCCTGGAAATCCTCGAGGGCACTGGGCTCAGAGGTCCTTAGAGGAGCAGGGGACAGGGCTGGCTCTTGAAGAAACCCGATGTATCTACAATCATCCACACATCCGTCCTCACAGCCTGTCCGTCCAGAAGGGACCCTCTCCGCAGGTGCTGGGGTGCGACCTCAGTGCCACTAAATGGTCACCTTGGCTCCCTTCGCTTCCCATCTTCCAAACAGTGAGAAGACGCTGACTCCTGCCGCTCAGTCCTGTGTGTGTCCCTTCACTCCGCTGAGGCTCGAGATCACGAGCGAGGGGCCAAGGCTGCTGCGGGACTGGGCCTGTGTGTTCCGGGTCGCCTGCCCAGGCCCGAGGCTCGGTGAGAAGAGGTCAGGTCACAGGCAGCAGCTGAGGTGACTGCCAGGCCTGCCCGGAAGTTTGCAGAAGCCGGGCTTTGGAAAGGGCAGGGTGGCCGCTCAGGCCTGGGCGGCGGGAGGTGCGGCCCTGAGGAAGCTGGAGAGAGGTGGGTGACGCCAAAGACCCTAGTCGGGAGAGGAGGCCGGAGCTGAGAAGACGAGGCCGGAGGTGCAGAAGCGGCGTCTGTGACTGGCCCCGGGGTGACTCTGCACAGGGGCGGAAGCTGTTGTCCTTGGCCTCTGTGTTGGCTTCTGGTCCAGGTAGGTCATTAGCACCGAGACCAGGCAGCGAGGAGAGGGCTGGGGCCGACCAGTGACCGGAAGACACCAAGGACCAACACCCAAGGGCTCGGAGTGTCACCCACGTCATGGATCTGCCATGTGGCACTTTCCATGGCACCACCAGCCACTCGGGAGGCTCTTGGGGGAGAGAGAGCCGATTCGCCCAGTGGCTCAGCCCTGCAGGGCGCATGCGCTCCGCCTCACCTGTCTGTCTCTGCCTCTTTGTGTGGCTGACAGAGAGCCTGAGCGGCAGTGCAGAAGGAACAGAAGCTGGCTTCCAGAGGGCCGAGGTCATGAGCAGGGCACCGGCAGGTTTCTGTCTCATGAGGAAACTTTGAGCTCCCAGCCATGCACTCATAAGTCTCTTTCTAAGCTCCCCCCCACCATAATAGAGATTGAACCCAGGGCCTTTGCACTGAGCTACATCCCCAGCCCTTTCTATTTTCTTTCTTCTTTTTAAAAAATTTTATCTTGATACACAGTCTTGCTAAATCACTGAGTTGTCCAGGCTAGGCTAGACCTCACAATCCTCCTGCCTCAGCCTTCCAAGTGCTGGGATTATGGGTAGGCTCAGTCTGTTTAGTCTTCGTTTAGGCTGCTGTAATAGGATACCCTAAATGGGGTCTCTGTAGACCACAGAGGCTGATTTCTCTGCCTCTCAAGATCGGGAAGCCCACAGCCAAGGTGCGCACACTCTTCGTGTCTGCTGAGGGCTCCCTTCCTGGCTCTGAAGACCTCGCTGCCTCGCATCGTCCAATTGAGGCTTAAATTTCAGCGCAGGTGCTGGGGAGGACACAGTTCAAACCATACCAGGGACTGAGCGCAGAGGGTGGGAGCCAGCTCGGGCGCTGCCAGCCAGCAAGGCAGTTTGAGGGGCCTGGGGCAGGTACCCCAAGATTTGGCCAGCACAGGCAGCTGTTTGTTTCACCAGAGGCCTGGGGCCCTGCCGCCAGTCTCCCCATCCTTCTCCTCATTATCCAGATTCTGAAAGGAGCCGAGGTCTGGCCTGGTCAAGCCATAAACCTGTCCCTTAGCCTAGGAAACAACTGCGGGGGACGCAGGGAGCTGCTTTATCAAGGCTCCTCCAGACCAGACCTAGAGGTCCCTCCGATTCTGCGCCCCGGGGTGCAGTCAGGAAGAGGAAGTGGAGCCCAGGGAGAGAATGTGCCCAGCCTGATGCTCGAGTGGCTGTCACACCTTGCTGCGAGGCTTAGGCGGTGGCCTCGTGGCCTGGTTCCCAGAGGTTTTCACAGCTGGACACTGAAGTGCGAGGGTGTCGCGGCTGCCTGGGGCCTGGCGTGGAGCCCAGGTGTCCCTGTCATCCATTGTGCACACACTGGGCCCAAGCTGACGCACTCTTCCCCGGGGCATTTGGACCAGGTGTGCAGCTAGGACTTCCGGCCGGGCGTCTGCACCGGCAGTGTATGTGTGCACCCCCCACACCGGGCATAAACCCCCTTTTCTTGAAGCCCCATCTCCCACGTGAGAAACTAAGGCGACGTTCTTTCCTGGCCTCAGGGGGCCCTGGAGGGACATGTGCAGGCTGTCAGAGCTCCTCTGCTGGCCAGCACCCTGCACTCCCCAGGCCTGTCCTTAGTGGGAAACACCCAGCTGTTCTGAGCTGCTGTCCTGCGTGCCAGTCACCATCCGTGAGTCTCCGGCTCGGCCCCGAGCCCTGCCTGAAGCTGGTGTCAGATCAGCACGGGGCTGCTGGATGTCCCTGAGGAATTCTCTGGCTGCTCCCCATGCACTGCAGGGAGGGGGGAAGTTAAGTCAGCCTGGGACATCAGGAGAGAGGGACCTGGGCCTAAACAGGAAGCAGGGTATCGCGGGAGCCCCCATTTCTCTGAGCCCTGAGTAGCGACCTAAAGAGTTAAAAGCCGCTGGCCGTGGACACACCCAGTGCCATGTCCTGGGGACTCAGGTGTCTGAAGCTCTAAGCGCCTCCTCTGGGTCTGTGCAGCCCGGCCCTGACGGGGGACAGGGGTGCTGCACTCGCTGCCCAGGACGGCCTCTTGAAGCCAGGTAGCCTGTGTGGCACTGGGCTGTCCCCATCCCCCTGTCCCGGAGGCGGAAGCCGGGTCTCTGTGATGTTGGTCATGGACTCTATTTGGGCTCTGAGAAGCCACGCTGTGCCCCACCCTGTGTTGACAGAGGGGCCGGGAAATCTAGGTCAGCAGTAGGCGAGGCCCTGAGGGTGGCAGCTGGGGCCAGGAGAGGCGGCAAGTGAAGCTGGGGACGGGAGAAACCACCACAATGACGCATCCCACTTCCGGGCCCACCCAGAAACCACGCCCTGGAGTCTGGGGCGGAGCTTGTCACCTGTCCTCAGTGCCTCCGTCTCCAAACTGCAGCTGAAGTGGGGTCAGGGAGGGAATCCAAGCATCAGCCTCTTGCTCAAAGCTGCCTCTTCCCGGCAGCCTCCCCTGGCTGTCCAGAACACTCCTAGGGCTCCCCATATGCAGTGGGAACCCTGTAAAAAGCCACAGTGTAAACATTCATCCGGGCCCGGCAGAGGAAGGAAATGGCTGTGTCCATTGAATGCGGGAATAAATGAATAAATGAAAGAAGATGCCCACACCCTTTCCCTTCCACCTCAGAAAGATTGGACTGACAGCCAGGCGTGATGGCGCACGTCTGTAATCCCAACACTTGGGAGGCTGAGGCAGGAGGACCATCGCAAATTTGAAGCCAGCCTGAGTTACATACTGAGTTCAAAGTCAGCCTGTACTGCATAGTGAGACCCTGTCTCCAAAAAAATAAAAAAGACAGAAGTGAGGACCCTCATTTGATGCTACCTGTGCCCCAGCTTTGAGAGGCTCAGTAAGAAGGCTCTCGGGGGCTGCTGGAAGTGGGTGTGCAAACCCCTTTGTTGCAAGTGCCAGGGACAGAAGGAGCTGGAGTGTCTTGCCTGACCTTGCCTGGCCACTGCTGTTCCCCAGCCAGAAAAGGAGCAGGTACCCCAGGCCAGGCACCCTGTGGCCATCCTCTCTGCACTGGATGCTGTTGCCCAGGCCTAATGGGAGGCAGCTCGGGACTAGGGCCTGATTTTGCCCAGACCACAGGGCCAGCTCCGCCCTGGGAACCAGAAAGGGGAGAGAGTGAACAGGTTCCCAAGCTGGGCGTTGTCATCTCCCCATTTTGCAGAGGAGGGCAGGTCAGAGGGCAGAGGCTTCTGCCCCAGAGACAGGACCAAACCCCGGTCCCAACATGAGTGCAGAGAGGGGAAGGAACAGGAAAGGAGGGCGCTGCAGTCTGGGGGTGGGGGGCTGCGTGGGATGTGTGGAGGCTGTCCCCAGGTTCTTGCCCCAGTCCTTCACTCTCCACCTGGCCCTTCCAGCCTGGATGCCCAGGGACCACCTGGGACCCGCCTGCGCCACTTTCCCCTGGCTGCCCGTCCGGCTTCTGTGCTCGCCTGCCCTCTGCTGGCAAGGTCTGGAAGTGCAGGGCTGCCGAGCCCGTGGAACACGGCACCATTCTGGAGGGGGCAATTGAGGCCACGTGAGTACGTGAAAGTTTTACATCAAGCTCACAAACTATTAACTAAAGTATGTCCCGGCCTCTTACTTTGATAAATGTACCTAGGCATGCGTGGACACGCGTGTGCACACATGTGCATGTATACTGCACCGCATACATGCGCACGTGCATACATGCTCACACGCCTTGTCCCCCACGGAGGCCTCAGGAACACGGACCCTGCCGTGGGGGGCCCGGGAGTGGAGCGCACCATGACTAGCAGGGTCCCTCGCCTCGGCCCCCCGGAGACCCCCGTGCCACACGTGACTCACTCTCAGTGTAGGTGAGCACGAGGCTGCCTGACGCTGCTGTCGCGCTGCAGCTCTGCACCCCCCGGGCCGCACGGACACCTCAGCCATGTGTGATCTCCACAGTGTTAAATCTTCCGGCCCAAGACCGGGCGATGACGGCTTGTCACCTACTTCCATCTCTAATTTCTTCCCATGATGGCTTTACTTTTCTGCATTGCGCTTCACTCTTCTTTCCTGACACTTTGGCATCTCTCCTCTCCTTTAAGTCTCAAAGGCCCCTATGTGGGTGTCGCCACGAACCACACTTTGAAGATCCAAAACTCTGGGGCTCAGCTGGTAAGCGGCAGCCCCGGAACCGAACCCTCGTCCCCGCCAAGCCCACCTCCGCCGGGCGCTCCTCTCCGCCCCGGGCTGCGCCCCGCTCTGCCGCGTGAAGGAAGCTCACGCACTCTGCACATAGCAGGGAGGGTGACAGTGTGGCCAGCGGCCCGCGAACAAGAGCCACGCGAGAAACAGACACGGCCACTCCCTCAGAGCTCCGCGAGGAGCCACGTCTACCGCAGCAGTGCAGTCCCGGCGGCTGGGAGAGGGGAGCCCGAGGCCAGGGCGAAGGCGGAGGGGACAGCCAGCCGGGCCGAGAGCGACAGAGGAGGGCGGGGAGCCAGCCACGCAGCGTCTTTACCACGCGAGATCGAAAACGCGGTGAGTGCTGCTGCTGAGCGCCATCTAGTGGAAAGACAGCTCATTAAAAAAATGACGCTCTGTCCTCATGCACCGTGCGACTCCTGGCTCTTCCCCAAAGTCAAAATGGCCACGCAGGGCTGGGGATTTAGCTCAGTGGTTAGAGTGCATGCCTTGCAAGCACAAGGCCCTGAGTTCGATCCCCAGGACCAAAAAAAAAATGTAGTAGCAAAATGGCCATGAAAAGGAAACGTTTTGAATCCATTCAGGACATTGAGGCAGCCGGGACAGTGCAGTGAAAGACCCTCCAGAAAGAGGACTCCAGAGCTGGTGCGGGAAGTGGCAGGGATGACGGGATGAGTATGCTCAAAGGGATAGATTTTGAGGCAGATTCATAGTGATACACCTTTTACGGTAATGAATTTTATTTTACTTTAAACATCCGGGACAAAAGAGACTTGGCCAGACTGCCTGGGGCGGAGTCCTGGCTCTGCTGTTCCCTCGCTGTGCTGCCTTGGGCAGGTTAATTAACCTCTCTGTGCTCCATCTCCTTTCGTAGGAGGGTGAAAATGGCACCGACCTCCCAGCCCCTGGGGGCGCTGTGCTGTGCCCTGGGCCCCGCCTGTCCGGGTTATTTTAGCTGGGAGTTTATTCTGGGCCCCTCCAGCTGCACTGGGCTGGGGCTGTTGTGGCGGAAGAAAGCCCGGAAAGCCCCTCTCTGCAGCCGGCCCCTCTCCTCCACGCTGGAGACACCGAACCAGCCTGGCTGGGCAGGGCGGGGCAGGATTTCCTGCTTCCCGCGCAGCCCGCACATCCTGAACTCACTGCGGAAGTCCCGTCCTCCTTGGCAGGCTGAGGGCGCTGGCGCTCCCTTTGATTTATTTAATTTTCCTACCTTAGTACTTGCGATTGAACCCAGGGTCTTCACACTGAGCTGCGTCCCCAGCCCTTTTTTTTATTTTTTATTTTGAGACAGGGTTGTGCCAAGTGGCTAAATTGCCCAGGCTAGGCTTGACCTTGAGATTCTCCTGTCTCAGCCTCCAGAGTGCTGGGATTACAGGCATGCACCACTGTGCCCAAGGGTGGATTGATTTTTGTGGCTGAAGGAATAGTCGTTCAAATGAAATTTTAAGCAGAATCTGGATATAAAACTGACAAACGCTCTGCTCCTCTTCCACACAGGAGGGACAGATAGAGAAGAAGATGCGGGGCCCTGTCCTCCCCGCAGCAGCTTCCCATCAGACTCAGCCCCCTGGCCCTCTCCCCGGTGGGCTTCTACCAGTGCCTCCGGGACCCCAGACCCACATGGAGGTGCACTGCTCGTGGTGGACAATGGCAGAGGTGTCTGGGCCAGAGTCTGCCCAGAGAAGCTGGAATAGGGGTCTTGCTTAAAAGAAGTAAGAAGTGTAATCCCAGTACTCTGGAGGCTGAGGCAGGAGGATTGCGAGTCCAAGCACAGCCTGAGAAACTTAGTAACTTAGCAAGACCCTGTCTCAAAATAAGCAGAACTTTTTTTAAAAGTGGGCTAGTGATGTAGTTCCATATGAAGACCCTGGGTTCAATCCCAAGTACTGCAAAGAAAAGAAACTTACATAAAATACCTTAATATTTACCTCAAAAAGATTTTGACAAACCCTCTAAACAAAAAACCCCAAATCCCAAACAGCGCCTTCCTCCCCCAGATGTATTGGTAGTTTTATTAGTCCATCAGCAAATTCATAGATTAGTGGAGTTAGTCTGTTACAATATTCCTTTCTTAGTTTTAATTTCCTTTTCCCCTTGGTCAGTCTGCATAAGGTATTCTTGGCTGCTAAAATGAGCCCAAATTTTACACAGTCAAAATAAAGTTTTTCCTTGGAAAAAAATGGATGAACGCTGGTTGTACCCCTCCAGGCCCCGGAACCTGGGGCCTTCTCCATGGGCCTGGGGGAGGGGCAGGCGATTTCCCAGGAACACGGCAACATAACAGCGCTGCGGTGCTGAGCACACGGTCTCTCGATTCCTAGCCTGGTTCAACAGTCACTGGACGAGGAGAAGTTGTCTCAGCTTGCATCTGGGACTCCAGGAAAACATCCTCAGCTTTCTGGTGACTCCAAGGCAAGAAGAGCCAGCTGTTTCTACCTGTTTGCTGCAGGCCTGATGTTACCTTGGCAACGGGGGTCAACAGGAACTTTGCCTCCCTCGGGCATGTCCCGGCCTTTATTGCCAAAAACACAGGTGACTGTGTGAAGGGCAAGCAGTGCGGCCCTCCCCAGGCCAGCACGTGAGACTGGCACCTTCCGCTAAGGACTGCTTATTTAGACCCCAAAGGAAATTTGCCCTGGACACAGGATTTCCGTGCTTGCCTGCCTAATTTTCTTTTTACATTCTGTAAGGACTGCACAGGGAAGATTGCGCCATTTGAAGAGTTTGCTTTATTTTATTTTTACAGAGCACCTGGGTGTGGTGGCACACTCCTGTCATCCCAGCACTCGGAAGGCTGACACAAGAGGATCTCCAGGAGTTCGAGGCCGGCTTGAGTTACACAGCAAGACTCTGTCTCAAAAAACAAAACCAAACCAGGCAATTCTGGACTGAGATCCTAAACTGGGATACTACAGACTGAGTAGAAACCCCACCTCACCTCAGGCTGCACACAAGGAAACCAAGCCCGGGAGGAGACAGACTTGTGCAAAACCCACGTGATTTCCTAGTGATGCAGGACTGAGCAGGGCTGAAGTCATTACCGGGGTTTGGCTTGCTCACGCTCACACCACACGGGAGCACTGGACAGGCACAAACTTGTTGACAGGCTTTGTGAGTGGTGGGCATAGATTCTGGGGCTGCCTGAGCAATGTACTGGGAATCTGCCCCAACCCTCCTGCCTACGGCCTCCATGATTGCTACGGGTTGGGGCACTGCAGTCTACTACATACACCCACGTATGCACACATGACACACACACACACACCGTACACATACCAGCGTATGCACACACTGTGTCTTTACCAGGTACAATCAAAATGCAGTGACTGCTGCTGCCCGGCACCACCCAACGGAAAGGCAGCTCGTAAAAACACGACGCTGTGTCCTCATCCAGTTTAGTCACTGGATCTGGCACTGTGTGACGTCTGACTCTTCCCCAGAATCAAAATGACCACGAAAGGGAAACGTTTTGAGTCCATTCAGGACATGGACGCAGCCAGGACAGCGCAGCTAAAGACCCTCAAGAAGGAGGACTCTAGAGCTGCCACAGGAAGTGGCCAGGACGGTGGGATGAGTGCATCCAAAGTGGAGAAAGGATTTTAAGGGGGATTCAAAGCAGTGTGTCTTTCTCTGTAATAAAATTTTTAATGTTCACTGTCTTTTTTTCATCATACTCCATAATACTTGTCCTGTGCATGACTGAAGGCCGATCATCACCCTCAGCCAAGCATCCTGGGGTGACCAGGGCCTCTGAGAAACCCACCTCAGAATGGGCCTGCTGTCTCCTCACACCTGGGACCCTGGCAGGACCGGCTGTGCTGGTCCCTCTGAGGACACAGAGCAGAGGTCACTGGCCCCATCACCGACAGGAAGGAAATGGCCACGGGGCTGGTCCTGGTGAAATCAGCAGCAGAGACTGGACGGCAGGCCGGAGGTATGTAGCCAGTGCGCATGCGCACTCATCCATTCACACAAAGACAAATGGACTCAGGTGTGGAGGTGCACTGTCATCCCAGCTCTCGGGAGGCTGAGGCAGGGAGGTTGACGGTTCATGCTCAGCCTGGTCTACTCAGCCGCTTAGCGAGACCCTGTCTCAAAACAATAAAAAGGTTGGGGGTGTAGCTCAGTGTGAAGGCCCTGGGTTCAATCCCCAGCACTGCCAAAAAAACCATCAGGGCCGCATGTCGAAAAATTTTAAAATATCGACAAAGTATGCAGCCCTCTGGGGAAGCTGAGATTGGAGAGAGAAAGGAGGGTGGCAAGAGGGGACACAGTGGCCGGGCTAAGGCTGCGGACTGTGATGTCTTGACCCCAGTGGGCCGCGTTGTATCTAAGCAAGAGGCAGAGACAAAGGGTCATGTATTCCCCAAGGACAGCAGGCAGCCTCCCGGTATCAGGGGCGCTGGACAGGATCTGGGGACATCACAGGGAGGGGACAGGGATGGATGCTTCTTGCTGCAGCTGTGACGTGAAGCTGGACTGTTCTCACCCTGAGATGCGTTCTCTGATTCTGAACCGTTGTGGTTTGGCAGAGGCTGAGGCGGGAGGATCACTGAGAGTTCAAGGTCAGCCTGAGTTATACAACCAGACCACGTCTCTAAATAAATTAATCAATAAAGTTCCCCTAAAGTCTTGCACATGCAGAGGCGGGGCTTCTGGAAGGCAATTGGATCATGGGGTGCTGTCCTCATTGGTAGATTCACCTCTCCTTCCTGAGTGCCATGGACCAAACCCTCTGAAACCGTGAGCCATTTTGGGGTCCTTTCCTCCTTTAAATTGTGCTTGTTGGACATTTTGGTCACAGCAGTGAAACACTGACTAACATGCCCTCCTTGGTTGGGATGAGTCGCTGTGGGGAGCACGGTGTGACAGGAGAGCTTGAAGATGGTTGGCTGATGTCTCTTAAGCCTCAGTTTCTCCATCTGGGCTCAAAGAGATCATCCTTTTCCTTCCTTCCTTCATTCCTTCCTTCTCTCTTTTTTTTTTTTCTTTTTGAGACAGTGTCTCACTATGTAGCCCATGCTGGCCTAGAACTCATGGTGATCCTCCTGCCTCAGCCTCCCTGGTGCTGGGATGATAGGCGTGCACCACCACGCCTGGCTTCTTCTTGTGCTTCTTGGCAGTGTGGTTCTCCCCCTAAGGGCTGGACATTTCTGTAGGCCATGGGCGGGCTGTGTGCCAGGTCTGACGCCTGAGATGGGAACAGGAAGATGCAGAATTCTCTCGACATTTCCAGTCAGCATTGTCGTGACCCAAGCGCGCCCGGGAGAAAGGGCAGCAGGTGGACATGGGGGACAGCCCAGGCCATGTGGGGCAACAGTGTGCTGATTGAGGACCTGGCGATGGGACAGACTGGACCAGAAGGCAAGGGAGCAGGTGGCAGGGTCTCTGGAAGACCACCCCTTGGGACTTCTTGGGGCCAGTGGCCCTGGCCTTCTGCTCACTGGCAGCTTAAAAGACATCTAGAAAGAAGAGGAGCAGTGTTTCTATTTTTGATGAGATACCAGCAAAGCGGAGGCTTTTCAATTATTAACATCCAGAAATAAATTATTTATTCAGGTCAGATGTAAAATTGCTGTTCATTTTAGGAACGTGTGTCCCCCAGTGCATTGTCACCGATTTGCTGATCCGCTAGAAAACCATTGTCCCCTTTGGGCCTCAGTGCTGCCCTCTGCCAAATGGGGTAGGGGATTCCGAGGGCTCCCGCAGACCCCACCCAAGAGAGCTTCTTCCAGGAAGCCCTCTCAGCATGCCCCAGTGTGGATGCAGCTCCCACCCTTCTACCTCACCACTCTTTAGACAATTGCCTCCCCACCAGATTAGGAGCTCCTCCAGTTCAGAACTAAATTTCCACATCCCCAGGTAGGGTCCTAGCAAATGTTCGTTGAACAACTGTATGAATGGTGGTCGAGGGGCCTGCCCCCACCCCGGGAAGCACCCCAAGTTTGGGCAGCCCTATGGTCCTGTTTTTCTCTGTAATTTTGTTTTTTATTTTTGGTGCTAAGGATCAAACTCAGGCCCTTGCGCTTGTCAGGCAAGCACTCTAACCACTGAGCTAAATCCCCAGCCCTGGTCCCGTTTTTCTGAGATTGTTTTCCCAGCCAGGGAGGAAAGACTGGGTTGTCATGGCAACAGATTCCCTTCTGCCAGAGCTACTGTTTCCACCCGAGCCTCAGGAGGTGCCAGTCCGTGCGGTGGGCACCGCCTCTCCTCCTACACTAGCCGCCTCACTTACAGTGCCCCTGGTGAGGCTGTGCCTCCTCCACTGGTTGGTTCTCTGTTCATGGCCTCATCCATCAGCACCGGAAGTCGAGCCGGAGGGTGGAGCCGCGGGCTGCTTGTTCCCAGGCTGGTGGCTCCCCAGACCTGGTCCCCACCCCTCTCTCCTCCAGGCCACTGCCCGGGTCCAGCCTGACTGGGGCCTGGGGCCAGAGGCCTCCAGACAGAGCTCAGAGAGGCCCTGGGTTTTCTCCAACACACTGAGCCAGTGCAGGGCAGAGGGGATTTGAACCCTGGCCCCGGGATGGGCCCAGCCTCTGTGTGTCATCCTGACTTTGCCTCCCGCTGGCCAGAAGCAGAGCCGCAGAGTCCGGCAGGCATAGACCTCAAGGGCTCCGAGGGCTGAGGGTGCAGGCTGTGCCTGGCCCTGCTGGGCCCTGGAGTGAGCCGCTCATTCCACCTCCAGCTGCCCGAGTGTCATCCCAGCACTCTGGATGCTGAGGCAGGAGGGTTGCCTTGAGTTCGAGACCAGCCTGAACTACATAGCAAGACCCTGTCTCAAACAAACAAACAAACAAAAAACCAAACCAAACAGAACAAGTAAACAAAAGGACCCTCGGACAGGAACGGGGCGGAGAGAGGTTCCGCGGCTCTGCCCAAACTCACAGCGGTGACACCAGGGGCTGGTGTCGGGGGCCCAGGCGGGGACACCATCGTCCGGATCTGTCCCCAGCTCACGGCAATTGCCGTCTTGTTGAAGGCAGTCAGGGGAGAACAGGGCAGGAGGACGTGTGGCTGGGCTGCAGCCCAGGCCAGGGAGGAAGCAGGGGATGCCGTGGTGCAGGACAATCGGTCCCTAGACACACAGAACCGCCAGCCTGGCTCTTTCCTGCAGCCCGACGGACACGAGCAGTGTGTGACCCAGAGAGGTGGCTGAGCTCAGGGACTGGGGCAGGGAACCCAGGGTCTGCCCCATCTCCCTGGCCGCCTTCAACAGGACGGCGGCGGGGACAGACACCAACAGCAGGGCCGCAGGTGACACATCAGAGGGCAGTTGAATCCGAGCTCCGCCCCCACCAGGGTGACTTTCAATCGGCACACTTATTCTGCGTCTGTTCGCTGACACAGGGTTTTGCTATGCAGTCCGGGCTGGGCTTGAACTCACTTTGTATCCCAGGCTGTTCTCGATCTTGTGGTGATCCTCCTGCCTCAGCCTCTCAGAGTGCTGGGATGACAGGCACACACCACCACGCCCAGTTTGCACACTGATATTTTTAAGTGTTCAGATGATTTTCATTGCAGCTTCAGGATGGATTTGTTGGGACTCATTTGATTTCCTCAGCAGCTCCGGAGGTGCGTAGGTCAGGGTTCTCCAGGCCATTTCTCAGATGTGAAGACTAAGGCTGGGGAATGTCAGGCAGGCTGCTTACAGTGCCACAGTGAGTCGGCAGGGACTGGTGCCTGATCCTGTGTGACTTCCATCCCCCTGGACTGTACATAAGGGACCCTGAAACCAAGAGGAAGGAAGAGGGGAGAGGAGGCGGGGGGAAGAGCCCCTTCATCCACCTCTGGCCAGCTTGACCTAGCTAACAAGCCCATGCATGACCCAGTGCCCTGGCCCTGTCAGCCCTGAGCACCTCGGCCTGGCCCAGAGCCTCCAACCCCTCCCTGAGGCCTGTGGGTCTGCGCTCCCCAGGGCAGCCTCTCGGCCTCTCCATGGCAACGTCTCCATGGCAATGCCCGGGGCAGGACCACAGCGCCCCCTCCCCTGGGGCCTGGAGATGCCTGTGACAGGGTTCAGGTCGGCTGAGAGTCCCATCTGCTGCATCTGCGCCTGCGTCTCTCTGGGTGCGCGTGTCTGTTCGTGTGTTTGCGTCTCATGCTGAGTAGCAGGTGTGACCTCCAGCCTGGTCAGAGATGCGGGGATTATAGCTCTTTTTGTTTCACTTCAGCAAGGTGAAAGTGGCTCCAGCGAGCTCTCCTGGGAAATCCAGGCCCCATGATGGCTGGAGGGGTGGACTTCTGTCGTCTTTGCTGTGTTGTCCCCAGCGGCAAGCTCCGCTTTGACCGTCGGGATCCTCACTGTCTTCTCCGGAGGCGCCCTGGCTCCGTTTTCCTGCCCAGGTGGGAGCTGTAGGAAGGGCCTTGGCCGAGATGCCGGGATTTGTGTCGCGGAGTAAGAGGTGGCTGGGCGACTTTGGCGGGACGGTGTCCCCACTCGTGATTCCCCACGAAGTGTCCGGTTCTGCTGTCCCCAGCAAAGGGCGACTCGCTCCCTGCCAGTTCTCCTGAGACAGCCCTGGCCTTGGGGTGCCCACATTGTCCCCGGCCCCAAGGTAAAAACAAGCGCTAAAGAGAGAAGCCACCAGGGCAGCGGTGGGGACAGGGCTCAGGCTTCAGCCCAGCCTGCAGCCTCTGCCACCCCACCTCCCCCCTTCACGGGCGGGCGCCGAGGGCAGCAGGGCTGGCCCATGACAAAGGCCACAAGTGGGTTGTCCTGGGAGGGTGGGAATGAGGAAGGGGTCAGAGGGACGAGAGAGACGAAAAACAAAGCTGAATGAGTCCAGGATTTCCTCGGGGATCTGGCAAGGCTTCAGGATGCCGGAAGAACGGAAGGAAGAACGGGACCTCGGGCCGGTTCCCATGGGGCGGGAAAGGGTAGGGGGAGCTCTGGGCTACATAGTGAGTTCAAGGCCAGCCTGAGCTACATGGTGAGTTCAAGGCCAGCCTGAACTACACAGTGAGACCCTGTCTCAAAAACAAAATGAAAGGATTTAGTCCAGTCCAACTCCCTAGCAAACCCAGCTGTGTACAGAGCTACGCCAGAGGCAGGTCCAGCAGGGATCCTGCTCTAGCGGATGGGGGCAGGGAGGGCGGCAGAGGAGGGTGTGGGGTGAAGGTCACTATGAGCAGAGGCCTGGGGCCAGCAGGTGCCTGGGGCCCCAAAACAGAGCCAAGAACCACACTTCTCAGACCATGCCAAGCAGTCCGATCACCAGGGCTCTTATCTTTGTCCTTTAATTTTTTATTCTGAGACAGGGTCTTGCTAAGTTGCTAAGCTGCCCAGGCTGGTCTTGAACTTGAGACCCTCAAGCCTCCTAGGGTGCTGGGATGACAGGCACGCATTCCCACACCCAGCTGCAGATGCAGATCTGGGTAAGAGCCAGGCCTTTGCATCTCTAACAAGCTCTAGTGCTATTGAAGCTCTGGTTACGGGGGCCCTCACTGTGAGCTGCAGGAGGGGCTGAGCTGTCAGACTGTGTCCAGACTCGAATCTGGCAGTGTGCAGGTGATTTACCACCTCCCTGGCCTCAGTTTCCTCCCCTGCAGAATGGGGTAATAACAGCATGAACTTGGCAGGGGTGGTTGTGAAGACAAAGGACTTGGTGCATGGGGAGCAGGAACCAGAGTGCTCGATAAACGAGCGCTGGTCCTAAAGCGCTGGGCTGAGGAACACATGTTCCTTGCGGGAGTAAAACTGGCTGCTGTGGACACAAACAACATCTCGTCTCAGAGAATTTATGTGGACAGGGTTAGGAGTGAGTGGGAGGCAGAGCCTGTTCATGTGACACGGAGATTTGTGCCCCTCTGGCCAGGTGCAGCATCATGGACTCATGATATGGTGAGCAGAAGGCAGGCTGGATTCCAATCCCTCCCCAGCTCCTCACCTGGGTGCCCTTGTGCAGTAGACAACCTGCACGACTGTACAAGCCGTCCCTGCCCAAGTACCACATTATTTACTCAGAAACTGTAGAAAATCCCTGGTCCTTACATACAGCAGGGCTCTTTAGTTCGGGTTCCTGCAAGGCTGGCAGGGTGAGGCAAGGGCCCAGTGAGTAGGTCCTCCCTCTGTGCCTCCTCTCACTCCCCTCCTGCCTGGCACTCTAGGCCCCCATGATTTTATTTGAATTGAATTTATTCAGTAGGTAGGAGATCGGCCACTCTTGCTGACCGGTGTCTTGAAAACCCCGTGAAGGTACGGAGCGCAGTAAAACTCTAAAATGTAAGCGGTCCTTGCTGTGCCCCCAGACCTGCTGCAGCACCTTCTAGGGACACCAGGGGTCCTCCGCTTGCCCCTTGGCAATAACAACAACCCAGGACACCAACTGGAAAATCAGCCTCCATTTCCAGACCTGGGGGAGGGACAGCCAGCGGCACGGCCGCTGAGGGTCGCGAGGGCTCTGTCTATACCAGGACCACGGCATCGTGCCCCTCCAATTCCGGTGGCCCTGCGGGCACAGCCGTCACTGAGCTGGGAGCTGCAGAGTCAGTAAGTAAACAAGACCAGTGAATTTCAGCGGTGATTTACAGCCTCCATTTCCCATAAAGTGCTCTCAGAGGCTAGCTATACCAGGCTTCCCCAGAGCAACGAGCGAAGAGCTGCATTTGCCCGGGTGAACAAGATGCATGCTACTTGTCACAGACTTTCTTGGCCCTAGAAAGCTGGGTTTCCGGTGTCACCAAGAGCCACCTGTCCAGCTGCAGACTGTCCGACTGAGCTGCTGCAGGGCGCGCTTGGATTCTGGGGTGCGCACAGCCGTGCGGTGGATTTAACAAGCACGGGGCTCGCTTCTCACTCCAGGCTGAGCTCATTAGCCAGAAAGAAGTGGAAGATTCACGCTGCACCAGCTGCACCGAATCCTGGAGAAATCACTGGGAAATGGGCCGGAGGAGCTGGTTTCTGCCCAGCAGCCAGAGCTCAGCCTGCTGACAATCCCCTCCCACAGAGCCCTGGGGCCCCCATCAAGGCAGGAGATCCCACACCTTTTCACTGACTCCCAACCAAATGAACGCCTGTGTGTTCTCTGGTTTTTCTCCCCTTACACTTTGTTCATTTAGTGGCACTAGGCATTGAACCCAGGGCCTTCACACGGAGAGCCACATTCCCAGCACTGTTTATCTTTTATTTTGAGTCAGGGGCTCACTGTGCTGCCCAGCGATGTGAGCAGGACAGAAGCTATCTTATGCTTCTGTCTGGTTCTAAACTTACTTTCTGAGTCTAAGCTGGCTTGAGATAACCATACGATTGGTGTGCCTGTGTGAAAACTTGCATGATAACCACAAAGTACGATAACCGTATGGCCTGCTTGCCAAAAAACTTATCTTGTGAGCCCTTTGAAGAAATTTACCATAAAGAGACATGTATTTTTACCACCATGGGATTAGCACATGTTATTTGTACACCACTATAAAACTGGCACATGTCATTTGTATCAAACTCCCCACAGCATAAAAGAGGAAGCCTCCAGCTGCTCTTTGGCTCAGGCTTCCGGCTGCACGCCTGTGGACTCTGCCACGTACTGCTCTCCACAGAGCTGCCACTGGAGCCTGCAACTGTCCGTGACCTCACTCTGCCCGTCCGGAATGTCCCACTTGGCTCCCCGGCTGTACTGGTCTCTGGATCGCCGCCGTGAGTGCCAACGCTCGGTCTCCAGATCGCTGCGAGTTCCAGCGTTCCACTGGGCCCCCGTGTTCTCACGGCACGCTGGCCAGGTGGAAGAAAGATCCTGCACCGCCGGCAGCACCTCCAGCTTCCAGCCTTGCCGTAGGTGAGCTCCCCTCTGTCTTGCTGTGAATGTGATAAATGCTTAATAAACCGTTGCATTAGGGAGATTGCTCGGCTCTTGGGATCTTTGCACGCAGACGCAGCGACCCCCTTTGGCTCCTCCGAGCCTCAGGGTGGCCTGTCTCAGAGGGCCTCTGGCCTTGGAAGTGGCCATGTCCACTCGTGACACTTGACACAGTCGGCAGGATCCCCATAGCCGAACTGGGACTGAGAAAGAAACTAGGACAAAGAGTGGAAGGCAGAGTAATAATTTAGATTGGCCACGCTGTGACCCGGTTGAGAACCCTGCCTCTTGTTGGTGGACGCTCGCCTGACTCAAAACAAAAAAAATTAACCTACTAGTTGGGGGGAAATTGACAAGACAGTGAAATTAGGTGCTGGTTAAGAGCACTATTTGTCTTAAAGGTACAACCTGTGAGAATAAAATATAGGAGCAGACAGAGAAAATAATACAAGAAAGGCTGCCACACAAGGTGCCTCAAGATATAAAAAAACAAAAAAACAAAATTGTTGGCCACTGTGGCCCTAGACCCCTTATTGTCGCAAGCTACCAAGAAAGAACTCCCAGCCCTGCTTTGAAAGCCCTCGTAGATATAGACGAAAACAGAATAAAGGGCAAAGCCCTTGACGGCAGGATCTTAGACACCAAGTAAAAACCACCAGTGACATTAATTCTGAGGGACCAACCCTGGCCAGGCCCGTCACTACAAAGAAAATGGTTATGGGTTACAGACATGGATTATCTGAACCTCAAGTAGTAAGGGAAGCTAGAGAAGTGGTCTTCCAGGAGAATGTCCAGATTAAAAATGAGCGTACACAAAACTTAGACATAGAAGGGACGTGCTTATCCAAAATCTGGGCAAAATGAGCAAAAGTCTTGACAATGTCTGGACAGGAAGTTCTAACGCTGGGTAATTTAACCTAAGACCCACACTCACACCAACAAATTAATGACCTGCCCACCCAAACCTAGAGATAAACAGACTTGTGTGGATACAGACTGCCCCTAGGCAGCCCACCCGAACCTTACTTCTCATGCCCCCAGTACTCTCAGGGTGTAAGTGAGACAAACCTGAGCAAGGTAGCAAGATGTTGAAAAAACTGGTGTTATTTCAGCACCTATATAGAGGAGAGGCATGGGACACCCCTCCAGGACAACAAATCACTGGGAAAATTTTAAAAAAGCCTTTTTACGACGTGCACCTAAACATTTAAAATTATCCGCAAGTTGTACAGGGAGCAAATACCTACCATATATTGATTAAAACTCTGAGATTACACAGAGACCTGGTGGGACAAAATAGAGTCACCTTTGTCACCAAGATAAAACAAATACCCAAGGAAAAATATTTTAAAAATCAAAATTTTAGACCAAAACCAGATCAATTTCAATCCCTAATTTAAAATTTTATTTATTTATTTATTTATTTAGGTCCTGGGGATCGAATTCAGGGAGGGCCTTATGTTTGCAAGGCAAGCACTTTAACCACTGAGCTAAATCCCCAGCCCCTAAATTTAAAAATGTAAACAAAACAAATGAGGGATAGATAGACCCCAAAACCGAAATACAGAAAACAGGGAGCCCTGGGCCCTGTCACCCAAACCCTGGGGCCTACAAGAACAACAACCCCTTCCTAACTCAGGGGGCCTTTGGGCCTCAAGGGTGGCTTCTGTATCTGCTTGTGACACCCAGGCTGGGGCTTGAACTCGTGATCCTCCTGCCTCAACCTCCCAAGTAGCTGGCATTACAGGTATGTGCCGCTGTATCCAGCCCCACTAACTGATAACAACCATGATTTGGTGCCTGGAAGAAGAAAAAAGGCATGAGGAGAATGTTTCCTGGCTCACAATCTTCCTGGGGGTGATAAGAGTGTGTCCCTGTGCGGTTCATGTGCTGCTGGGGGCAGGTGCTGTATGGGGACACTCTGGCCCTTCTACCCAATTTTGCTATGAACCTAAAACTGCTCTTAAAAAAAAAATGAAAGCCAAGCATGGTGATGTGCACCCATCATTCTAGTACTCTGGCAGGCTGAAGCAGGAGCGCTGCAATTCAAACTCAACCTGGGCACTTTAGCAAGGCAGCAGTGACCGTCTCTTCTGGAGGAGGCTACCAGGGAATGCTTCCTGGAGGAAGAGGCATGGGCCAGACCCTGAAGGCTGGCTGCTCAGTGGCTGGAGCCATGAGTCCCAGGAGGGCTGGGCCAATGAATTTAGTGAGGAAGGCACCTAGTGGGAAGTGAATTTGCCCTTGGATAGGAATGATACACGGGGATACAGGGAACAGGACCGGAAAAGGGTGGTGAGATTGAGAAGGGTTTGGCGACCAGGAGAAAGTAATTGGCCCATGTTCCAGCCCGCTGATTGGTCAGAATTTGAGTTTGTGATTGGTCCATTGGTGAATCTGTTGATTGGCCCAAATTTGAGTCTGCTCATTGGTCCAAATTGGTCTACGCCTTCCCATCCGAGCCTGCTGATTGGTCCAAATTCAGTTCTACCGCTTGGTTCAAATTCAGGCTTGCCAGTGGTCAGGCACCTCCCAGAGTGGGTGCCAGTGGCTGAGGTGGCTGCAGCTGTCATGGCAGCAGCTCCAAGGAAGGCCAGGCGACACAAGCTGTTCAGTTACTGTGGAAACTGGTGGCGAGGAGCAAACTGGAATATTTAGAGGTGCTGGCTCTGTCAGTCACAGCTTATTGAGGATTGGGGATGGCGGGGGTACTCATAAGGGGCCCAGACCCCTCTCCAGTCTGTGCCACACCAGGGGGGCTTGCTGTCCCAGTCCCTCCTTGGGCGGGACAGAGGGGGAGTCAAGAGAAGCGAGAGGAGGGGTGTGACCGCTGTCTGCCAAGGCACAGCCCACTCTGGCCATCGCAGGGAAGCGGAGAGAAGCGGGTGCTTCCTGTCTGTCACACTCACAGCCATGCGGATTGGCCCTCTGCCTGAGAGGTGTGTGGTGCGGGGAGGCCCCGGAGCCCTCTAAATCCTGCCGGGCCCAGACAGGTGCCAACGCCTGCCCATTGCCTGACCTTCTGCCCCTCGCCCTGCCCTTTTCGCCGCTCTTCCTGTCGCCTTGCTCCTCTCCTGTTGTGGAGGTGGTTCGATCTCCCCTTTCACAGATCGCAGGCCCCGTGGCATCTCTGGAGTTGCTGGGACTCTGGAGGTGGCAGGTTCCTGGAAGATCAAGTTCCCCTTTGGGCAGACGTCTCCTGGGGCGATCCCCTGCACCGGGGACACCCATCAGTGCAGGTACAGTGCCAGGGGCATTGGGCGGCCTTCCAACCACAGCCGTCTTGTGACCGACTCCTCTCCCTCCCAGCCATGGCTGTTGAGGTGAGGGATGCGCACCCCACGCTCGTGTGTGACCACCGCGGCTGCAGTAGGGGGCTGGGGCAGTGGGCACGACCTACCACCTGAGGGAGTAGGAGATTCCTCCCTGAAGACGCGACTGTGTTTGACCTTGCTGAGTGGGGTCAGAGCCCCAGCGCTGAAATGGCCCAAAGCTGGGAATCCAGAGCTGGAGGGGCTCGCGCAAAGCTGGTGTTACTGGATGGGAGTCCCGTGAGGCTTCTCTGCAGGTTCTTAGGGTCCCGAACAAAAAACCTGGACAAGGCACACAGAAGATGAAAAAGGAGCACGCTCTGCGGGGTGTGTGTGTGTGTGTGTATGTGTGTGTGTGTGTGTGAAGTCTCCCAGCGGCCAAGGGGAAGGGGAAGCGGGTCTTTACTATCCCAATAAGTTCCTGGGTTATCTCTGCACGTATAAGGCACTGGGAAAATCTTCCTATCAAACGCTCACTTGGTGTCAAGCCACATATAGACTGTCCTATCAAAAAACTCGCTTCCTGTGACATGTAAATGAGGGATCGGAAATACTGTCTTTTGATTGGCTATGCCCACATGCAAATGAAGGATTGAAAATAGCGTCTCCTGATTGGTCCAACGAATAGCGCCAGATTCAAATGAAGGGTTGAAAAATGGCAAGCTTCTGATTGGTCCAAAATAGCATGTTCTGTGTATAGCAATGGTGGTGTCACTGTATTGGGAGAGTTCCTGCCCAGGTGTCACCTTTTCGCCCTGGATAGTAGTGTGGCACACAGCGCCTCAGTCCCTTTCTGCATCTGCTATTCCCAACCCCCTAGGTGATCAAGTGACACAGGGACTGTTAAACTCACCCCAAGGGGCTTTGGGGCTGGGAGGCTCATTTCTACTCCCATCCAAAGTCTTCTCCCCACTTAGCCGGGTTTAATCCTCTTGTCACTTTACTGGGGCTGGGGTGTGGACAGGCATGTAGTTGAGCAGGCAGCAGCAAAGGTAAGGAATCCACGCCAGCTGTGGAGTGCATGTTGGGAAACACTGTGCCAGACAGGTTCAGAGCTGGTCACCCCTGGCCCTGGGCCTCCATGCCACTGAGTCCTGAGCCCATCTGTGGGCAGAGAATGGGTGGGCAGGCTCAGGAGCCAGGCTGAGAAATCTAAAACTTAGCTGCCTTTGCAAGTGAGGGGGAAAGTCTGATAAGAGACAGGAGGACCCAAGTTCACCTCCCATAATTTGATATTACATGATTGTTTTGATAAAATTGTAATAAAGTAAGAATGGGGGGAAGTTCTGATTTTTTGAGACAAGGTCTTTCTATGTAGTTCATACTGGTATAGAATTCACTATGTAGCCCAAGCCGGCTTCATACTTGCAGTGATCCTCCTGCTTCAGCCTCCTGAGTGCTGGGATTACAGATGTGTGCCACCACACCGGCTTTTTTTTTTTTTTTTTTTTGGTGACCAAGTCTCACTTTGTAGTTGAAGCTGGACTTGAGCTGACTATGTAGCCCAGGCTGGCATCAAACTTGTGGCAATCCTCCTACCTCAGCCTCCCAAGTGCTGGGATCACAGGCATGTGCCACCATGCCCAGCTCCAATGTTATAAGGACACCAGTCATATTGAAGTAGGGTCCACTCATAGGACTCCATTTTAACTTAATTATTTCTGTCTCCAAACACAGTCATATCCTGAGGTGCTGTATGAATGTTGGGGGGACATAGTTTAGGTTGTAACAGACTTCAGTGTAACTTTGTTGAATCTGTAACCTGTAGTATGGGGCAAAGTTTCTTTTTTCATTTTGCCTGGGGACACAAAGGAGACCCAAGCATCACCACTCTGCCCTACCGGGACAGGGGACGGAGGGGAGGCCCACCCAGGGTCCCACTGGGAGGAGCTATGTCCACCTGCCTGCGGGACCTGGGTTTGCCAGAAAATGGGGCAACATGAGTTGGGCAGATGTGACAGGTGATGTGAGTGGATGGGTGGGTGGAGTGAGCCCATTTCAGGCGGATGTGCTGTGCTGTTCAGAACAAATAAAATACAAAGCGACACCCAATTGCCCAGAGAGGGCAGAGGGTTACAACACGGGCCGAAGTTGCCTTGGCAGGAGGTGGCACATCTAAAGGAAGCTGCATGCACAGCAGCCTTTAGCCAGCACTTGGTGCTATACTACTGCACTCTGTATCATCTAAAAAACTGGAATCCCTGAAGCATCCCTGCCCTAGGCGAGGGCCAGGGATGGGGCTCTTTCTCCCAAAGCAGGGCCACCTGGTGTCTTTCTCAGACCCTGGTTGACCTCAGCCTCCCCAGATGTGTTTCCAAATTCCCCCGTCTTCTGCTTCCGGGCTTGAATGGTGGCCTCTGGACACCTCCCTGGTAGTGCTGCCCTGCTCCCTGGGGCCTGGGACACAGCTTCCTGGGCTGAGCCCCGAGGCTCAGTCACATGGAGACTAGTGTCTCTCAGGCTTTCCCCACCTGGCAGTGACCCCGAGGAGGTATCACAGGGGACCTCAGATACCATCTCCCTGTGAAATCACCACCCCCTTCTCTCCCCACACTGGCTTCCTCGCCACCTTCTGGGTGTCTGCCACAGGTCCCTGTGCTGTATTCTGGCTCTGAGGCCCTGTTCTGTGACTGCATGACTCCAGGCACTGCTGCAGGAAGCCGTCGGGACTCCACTTCCTGCCTGTCCTCCACGGCCTCTGCCTGGAAGGCAAGGTGAGAAATGTTCTGCGCTCACCTGCACAGGTGGAGCGAGCAGTGTTCATTGAATAGCACCGCACCCGCTGTGGTCTCTTGATTCTCCTGCAATATCAAAGCTGCTTTATTGCCTCCAACAAGGTTTTTAAAAATATAGCCTCACTGACAGACAATCAGCATTTAAACTGGGTGTGGTAGTGCATGCCTCTAATCCCAGCACCTGGGAGGCTGAAGCAGAAGGATCACTGCGAGTTCAAGTCCAGCCTGAACTAGATATCTCAAGACCCTGTCTCAAAAAAAAAGAAAAAAATCAGCATTTAATAAAGTGTATAATTTGATGAGCCTGACATGTAAAATCATCTCCCCTCTGTCATTCCTTGCTCCCAGGCAGCCACAGATCTGCTCTCTGTTGCTATAATTAGTCCTGGGGCTGGAACCCAAGTTCTTCACACTGAGCTACATCCTCAGCCTTTTTAAACTTTTTTTTTTTTTTGGTGCTGGGGATCGAACGCGGGTCCTTGTGCTTGCAAGGAAGGCACTCTAACCACTGGGCTAAATCTCCAGCCCTAAAGGTAAAGTTTTTGGTTTATTTTTATTTTTATTTTTTTCTTTTTAAACTTTTTATTTTGAGACAGAGTCTTGCTGAGTCACTACGTTGCCCAGGCTGGGTTTGAACTTGCGATCCTCCTGCCTCAGCCTCCCAGAGTGCTGGGATACAGGAGTGACCACCGCACCTGTTTGATGTTTAACTTTTTGAGAAACTGTTTCCCAGCATGGCGGCACCATTCTGCATTCCCAGGCGCAATGAAAGAGGCTTCCAGCTGCTCCACATCCTGGCTGCTTCCTGGGGTCAGTCCCGCTGTCCCTGTCCCTGGGCCTGCGTGGCTATCGCAGGTGGCTTTCATTTGCATTTTCCATGACTAATCACTGGGCGAGGATGCTTGGCTTTTCTGCTTTCACTGTGAGGCTGCATTCTCACGACCTCCCTGTGAATCACAGTGCAAGGTGTCAGCCCCGTTTCAGGAAAACCAGGATCAGGATCAGAGATGCTGAGTAACCTGCCCGAGGTCACCCAGCTGCTCAAATTTTTCTTTCCTGAGTGGGCAAATCCTCTGTGACCCCATTCACTCTCATTCACTCGCAGTAGCTGCCTGACACGCATTGGGACACAGAACCTGAACTCCTGGAAAGGAATCTGCCCTGGGCTTCCTCAGCTCCGTCCCCATCTTCAAAAGCAACACACAAGCCGGGTGAGGTGCCACGTGTCTGCCCCTCCACACCAGGGTCGTCCCTCAGCCCTGCTGGAAGCGCCCTCCCAATGCCCAGTTTCCTGTTGGGGTGCAGGGGTTCTGGGAGCTGGGCCTGGCTGCCTCTCCCGGGGCTGGGACAGGCGTTCGAGGGTCAGTGGCCCCCGGACCTAGTGACACAGGGGAGGCCACTCCCTTGAGCTTTTAGCCAACCCGCGTCACACACGCACACACACAAGCACGTGCATACTTCAAGTCACGGGATTAAACTCATCTTTAGGGGTTGCTCAGCTAAACTGGCTTTTACCACCAGAGCTGCTGGGACCTGGGAAGGCTCAAGGTCTGGTGTTGCACCTTTCCCAAATGAGGCAAGGATGGGAATTTCCATCTTTCTCTGCCATCCCTTCTGTCCCCATTCTGGGGACCCCTTCCCTGTGGGCTTTTTGTCCCAACCTTGATTTTCATCTCACTCAGCAGTACTGGCTGGGGGGGCAGGGCACCCTGACCTGATGGGAGTTAGGGAGCTCTGTGAGAGCTGTCTCAGGTTAGCTCCAGATTCAGGGTGGTCTTTGAATGCCATGCCAAGAGCCCCAACTCTGGGCTGCCAAAATCTTTAGTGAAGAACATGAGTTCTTCCACTCTCAACTCCATTTGCAAAGGGAGGAGGAAATTAATGGATGGATGGGTGGGTGGATGGATGGATGGGTACATGGGTAAGATGGATGGATGGATGAAGGATAGATGGATGGATGGATGGGTGAAGGGGTAGATAGGTAGATGAGGGCATGGATGGATAATGGATGTATAGGTGGGTGGATGGATGGGTAGATGGGTAAGATGGATGGATGCATGAATGGATGGATGGATACATGTATGGATGGATAGACAGGTGGGTGGGTGGGCAAGTGAGTGGGTGGATAGACAAGGAGTGAAAAATTAGAAAAAGAGAAAAGGGAAATGAGTCTATCCTCGCCTGTCCCAGCAAAGCAGAAAGCTGCCTCTCACTGCCTTCAGGCCTGGGCGATGGGTCCCAGGACAGCACACTCCAGGCACACAGCCTCCTGCTGCACAGGCCTGGCCAGTGTTGGGAAGGGACACTGCCTCTTTGGACTCTCCGGCCGCACACCCTCATCTAAGTGAGAATCCCCAGGAGCGTCCACATGGGCCCAGGCAGTGAGCTGGGCTCTCGGCGCAGGGAAGGGAGAGGGCATCGGGAGCAGGCTGGACCGGGGCGTCAACCCCTGCCTCCTCCGTGCTGTAGGGACAGCAGCCAGCCCAGACCCCTCCAGTGCAGAGAAGTAGGGCTGCAGCCTAAGAGGGAGAATCTTGATTGGTCTAAGCCAATCCCATTTCTTCTGTGATTTGTTTATGAGTGAGCATGTGACTTTATTCTGACTAACAGGACATGAGGGGACATTTCTGGGGGAATGTGGGGAAAGTGTCCCTTACTATTAAAAAGAGCAGCAAGGAGGGAACTCTTTCTGACGTCTGGGTGATGTAGGGTGAGGCTGTGATACTTGCAGCTACTGCAGCTATATGGTGACATCAAGGCATAATACTCAGTGCAAAAGCCAAGAGGCCAAAGAGTGAAGAACATAAGGGTGAAAAGAACTAGAGTCCTTGGTGAGAACCTTGAGCTGGTGAATTAATTGCTTTTGGGAGTTTGTTATGTGACCGCCCATGGCGTTAGCATCATGGCATAGTAGGATCCCAAAGAAAGTCTCTGGAACTAGGCTTTCAAATGCAGGCTCTACCACTTAGGACTTTGGGCATCTTTACCCTTCTCTACTCAGCTTCCTCATCTGTGTTTTGTTTTCGTTTGGTCTTGGTTTTTTTGAGATGGGGGATCTCTCTATGTAATTCACGTTGGCCTTGAACTCATGGCGATCCTCCTGCCTCAGCCTCCCAAGTACTGGGATTACAGGTGCGTGTTCTCACCTCCCAGAGCAAATGATGTGTGTCTGCCACATGCACACAGAGATGGTCCAGTGAGAAGTCCCCGGGCTCTGGCTCTCTGTCCCCAGGGGCCCCTGCCGCAGGAGGAAGGATGGGAATAAATGAGTGAGGGTGCTGACACAGCTGAAGAGGAGTTTAGGGCTAGAGGAGTAAGGAGAGACCGCCCAGTGTGCCAGCTTAGTCCGAGGACTAATCTGCAGTGGCACTAAGGGCGCGGCACGTACAGTATGGTTGATGTGATTTAGAGGAAGACCGCTTTCCATCTGCTTCCATTCACTCCGGCTGCTGCAAGAAACAAACACCACAGAAGCTGAGCGTCGTGGTGCACACAGGTAATCCCAGCACTATGGGAGGCTGAGGCAGGAGGATTGCAAGTTCCAGACCAGCCTAGGCAATTTAGCATCTTAGTGAGAACCTGTCTCGAAATAAAAAATAAAGGACTGGGGATGTTACTCAGTGCAAAAGCCCTGGATCCAAGCCCCAGTACTGCAAAAAACAAAAAGGAGCAGGAGGAAGGAAGGAAGGGAAAGAAAGAGAAAAAGGAAACAAATGTAGAGTTCAATCTCTACTACCCCACCCCGCAAATTTAGGTGATGTATATTTTACCACAGTAAAAAATCAGTTTTGATAAAGAATAGAAAAAGGAGGAAGAAGAGGAGAAAGGGGGAGGGGGTCAGGAGGTTGTTGGAAATCAGTGTCTTTAGCTGCACTGTCCTGGCTCCCTCGATGTTCTGAATGGACTCAAAACGTTTCCCTTTCATGGTCATTTTGACTTTGGGGAAGAGCCAGAAGTCACACGGTGCCAGATCTGGAGACTAAGGTGGTTGAGAACGCAATGTCATGTTTTTACAAGCTGTCTTTCTGTTGGATGGCACTTGGCAGCAGTATTCACTGTATTTTTGATCACACCTGGTGAAGACCGTCAGGAAAGAGGACTCCAGAGCTGCTGCAGATAGCGGCAAGGACAATGGGATGAGTGTGTTCAAAGCAAGGGGAGGATTTTGAGGGGAGAGATCATGATAGTGCATCTTTTACTGTAGTAAATTTTTATTTAAACTTATATGGTATATTTCAGCCACACCGCCTACATCTCTAAGTGCCTCCTGATGTCTCCCTCCTGCCTCCACCTGAGCTCCGCCTGCAGGCCTCCTCTGATCAAGTGTTTCCTCGGCCTGCAGAGCTCTCCATCTCCTGCTGGTTCTTTTGCACTCCTTGTTCGAGGCTCAAATCAAGTCCCTGCCTCAGTAGTTACCCTTGAGCCCACCGGAGGTGGGCAGAACAAAGGCCGCAATGGCCGTGTCCTAGACTCTGGCGCCTGTGACCTTGTTCTGTTGTATGGCAATGGGGGAATTGAGCATGCAGATGAATTCAGGTTCTAATCATCTGACCTCAAATCAAGGAGCCTGTCCTGGGTTCCCTGGCGGGTCCCGGTGATGCAGAGGCGAGGGTCGGCGCAATGCTGTGTGAGGGCCGCCTGACCGCTGCTGCCCTTGAAGGAGGCGGGGAGCCGCGGCCCACGGAATCCAGGGCCTCAGGAACTGGAAAAGCAAGAAAACAGATTCTCCCTTAAAAAACAGCCAACAACCCAAAAACTGAGGAGTCCCCCTCCTTTAACTTTGTATATTATGTTGGCCGGGGACACCTTTTTCTTATTCCATTTTTGTCTCTACTAGTTTGGAAATGGAGACCCTGTTTCTACTCTTTCGGTTCTTCTCTGAAAATTTCTGTGGGCAAAATTTATGAAACAGCATCTAAAATTAATCAGTATCTTTACCGTCCTCGCAAACAACAAAACCTCAGAATGGTCAGAGTTACTCTATATTTTGCCTAATGATTGCTGGCTCAGGTCAAGTCTTTAGGGCTCAAACGGTAGCATATCATTTCCGTAGTTTTATGTTTTTAGCTTTATAAATTTGGTATTGTAGTGATGGCTTTCAGTCTGTATTTGTTTGTGTCTAACCCCAAAGTGTATACTTCTTGCGCTTCCTTTCTGCTTGAATCTCAGAACTCCTATGTGGAATTATTCTCCTACTCTTGAAAAACATGTTTGGCGTAGAAATCCCTTTAACGAGAATATGTTGATAATAAAGTCGCCTGGCTGAGCCTGGTGGTTGGACAGAGCTTGTGGTGCAAGCTGGAAGTAAACCTGGGACTCTGCAGACTCTGGATGGGAAGTGAATTAGCCAGTGCCCAGCTGGATCCAAAACAGGGGTTTGGGCCCCCATAGAACTGCCTTTGCTTCTTGGAGCCTGGAGTGAGGACAGAGATCTCTGCCGTCGTTCAGCAAGAGCGCTCCAGGGAGCCAGGCGGAAGCTGTGCCCCATGAGCTTGCAGGAAGTGAAACTTGGTGACAGAGGCCACAAAGCGAGTGGAGGGATTTTGTCTTGTCCCACAAGTCTAGGCCCCTCCTCAGGACTGCAGGAGAGGACGCTACACAGAAAGCCAGAACCTGCAGCCCTGGCCTGTCCCCTCCCAGCCAGCCCCGGCCGTGCCCAGAAGTACAGAGGTGGCGCCTGGCAGACTGCCCTCCATGGGGGCCTGGGGCGCCCTCTCTCTTCAAGGCAGCGGGGCAGGGGCAACACAGTCCCCGTTCTGTGCCCCATATTTCTGTGCCCCATCAACCAGTGCATTGATGATAATGGGGGGAAGGAGTCAAATGTTACCAGTTTTGAAAGGAGAAAACGAAATCTCCCTAATCCATCTGTATTCTAGCACTGGACGCAGCCACACTCAGTGATTTGGGGACATCTTCTACTGACCTCTCCAGGAAGGACAAGACAAAGCGGGCAGGTGCTGAGGGGTACCTCTTGGAGATGGGGAACCATTCAGTGCCAGCCAGGAAATTCCAAAGAAATGGAATCTGAGGACTGGACCGTCCCCAGGTCATATGGGAAAAGGGCAACCTGAGGAAATGAGGCTTGTCAGTAACCCTAAGTCGCTTGAGAAATCTAAACCAGGTATGGTACGCATGCCTGTGAGCACAGTACTCGGGAAGCTGAGGCAGGAGGATCACTGGCAGTTCATGGCCATCCTGGACTGCATAGTGAGTTCAAGGCCAGTCTGGACCACACCGAGAGACCCTGTAGAAAGAAAGAAAGAAAGAGAGAAACCGAGCCCAGTTCTCTCATGGTGTAGCAGAGGAAACCAAAGTGTAAGGATCTGCCTCAAACTATCTGGTAGTCAGGGCAGATTGTGACCCAGGTCTCCTAATCTGATTCTCTTTCTTCTTCTTGTTCCACCCCTAGAGCAACCACTCATGTGCATTGTTGAGAAACCAGCCCACAAATGCCTGTGTCTCCTTCTGCGTGACATCCAGACAGTGTCCCAGCCAGGAAGGGCAGCGCCTCAGTTCCCAGTGAACTCTCCCATGTTTGCAAAACTCCGTTGATGCAGTGATTTCCCAACAGCAGAATTACATGTTTTCAAGAGTGGCTCTTGTAAAACATACAATTTCGAGAGGGACACTGGTCGGAGCATTAACAGTGACTCCCTATCTAATTAAGAAAGCAGAGCCTGGCTCCAGGGCAAGTCAAGACTTTGAACCCTTCAGGACAAATTTGCATAAACTGCCTCATTTGAAATGAAAAATGAAAAAGAAAGCGCAGGCCTCTGATGACAAGCATGGCTTCCACACACACCTCACTGGGCTTTAGCTCTAATTTAATTGTTTCTTGCCCAAAACCGGTTTCCAGGAGTCTTCCAGCTAAAGCAGCTTTCATGGAGATAAAAAGGCAGGATTTTAGAAGCAAGATGGCTTCTGGGCCGACATCAAGTCAAAGATTCAGTCTTAGACCTGGACAGATCCTTTGCCCACACCCTGGCTGGTGGCTTCTGGCCAAGAAAAAATAAAACCCCTGAGGGCTGATGGGGGTGCATGGGCCAGGTGGGGGACAAGGTGGCTGATGACTAGTGGCTGATCTTTTGACCCCATTCAGCATTAAACTGAACAGAGCCGATGTGGTGCACACCTCTAATCCCAGCACTCACACTTGGGAGGCTGAGGCAGGAGGATCACTGTGAGTTCGAGATCAGCTTGTGCTGCCTAGCTAGACCCTGTCTCAAAAAAAAGCTGATCAGAGTTGGCAAAAAGCAGAAGGAAGGAGGACTGTATTATTTGAATTTGTGTGGGCCTAGGCTTGAATTCTTGGTCAGGGTGTGATTATTGATCCGCAAACCTGGACAAGTCACTCTGGTACCTGGCCTGTTCAGTGGTGCTAACTATAGGCACTGCAGGCCACTGGGTACTAGGTATCAGGGAGACCTGGCCACCAGGGGCGCGAGCAGGGTGACCTGGGGTGAGGGGGTGGCTGGAACTCCCAGGGTCTAGAAATGGTGGCTGGTACTAGAATGACACCAGCCTCCTAAGGCTGCCAGGTACCTGGTTGGGTTCTGCATCAGGCAGCAGTCAGAGGCTGCCTGGGGTCAGGATTCCACGGTCTTGCCCTGTCACCTTGGAAAGTCACCCTACCCCTACAAATACACACCCTGTGCAAGAAGGGGAGAGAGAGAGACTAGGATCCCTTTTGATTTCAAAGTACGTGAGTCCAAATCTTGAAACATTGCCATCCTGCCACCCGGGCACCCTCTACCAGGGAAGATTCCCCCGGGCAGCCGAGCTCCAGGAAGCCCCACTTGGTTCCCTTGGAAACCGAAGGCCAGGGTTTCGGAGATGCTCTGGAAAGGGCCCAGTGCCTCTTTCCTGGGAGGCTGGAGGATGTATCTGGGTCCCTGGTAAGGGGCTGTTGCATAAGACCTGTAATTGAAGCCATAAACTTGGTGCACTTCTTGATGAGAAAACAAAGATCTCTCAACACACATGCAAGCTAAACAAAGGAAAAGGCCAAATCTGCAGGGGACTTGCTGTAGGCCCTTGGGCAACTTACATACCCTCTCTGGGACTCAGTTTTCCCTTCAGTACAAGAGAGATTTCTGGATCCCCGTGTGGATAGAGAGGCTGAACCAAAGGGAACATACTAAGTGCTCAATTAATATTAGCCACTGCGATTTCATGACCAGCCCCCCTCCTTCAGGCCCAGCTGTCACCCAGCTGAGGGTGTTGACAGTGCTGGAAACAGGAGCCAGGAATTCAGGGAAGGAGCTAAGCTGTGGTCTTGAGGTATAGATCATGAAAATATCAGCAAATGGAAGTTGGATGTAGTGGCACACATCTGTAATCCCAGCCTTTGGGAAGCTGAGTCAGGAGGATCGCTGTAGGTGGCATACTCAGGTGGGCCCAGGGTGCCAGCTCGGAAAAAGATTGCTGCCGTTTTGGAAGGAAGAAGAAGTCTGAAATAGACAGGGTCACTGGGAGGGGTTGCTGGGCAACGCAGGGGTCAGTGGCTGTGGACGAGGGTGACCGAGTGTGCTGTGTGTAGTCTACAGCTGTGTTTACCTGGAAGTGGTCACCACTGGTAATAATGAGATTAGGTTTGGACCCCAGAACTGGGGGCTGAGCAGGGTCCCGTGTTCAGCGAGTACAGATGAAGCAGCTGCTACCAACCCGCCACGCCGGGGCCTGCGTCCTGATGCCGAACTGGACACACACATCTCCTCATGTGCCAGCCACGTTCCCTTCAGAGGTAGCAAGTTATTAACAGCCCGGGCCTCATTTTCTACTGGCAATTTGTCCTTTTTCTTAATGATTTGTAGGGACCTTTGTTCACAGATGTTAGCAGTTATTCATGATTTCATTCATTTTGTTACTTTTTTGTAAAGCTGGTTTGTGAAAGGGTTTCGTGGGGTTTTTTTTTTTGTCCTATAAATAATAAAAACAAAAAAAAAGTTCTTCTTCACTTTGCCCCCTTGTATGATCCAAATGGAGAGTGTCGGGTGCACAGGCCCAAGGCCCCACCCCCATTTCCTTTTTCTTCTTCTGGTTTTTTTTTGTTTGTTTTGTTTTGTTTCAGTACTAGGGATTGAACCTGGGGTCTTCACACTGAGCTACATACCCAACACTTCTTATTTTCTTAGGGTTTTGTGGTTTTTTTGGTGCTAGAGATAGAGCTCCTGGTCTTGTGCTTGTTAGGCGAGCGCTCTAACCACTGATCTACATCCTCAGCCCCATTTTCTTAGTTTTGAGACAGGGTCTCACTAAATCATTATGTTGCCCAGGCTGGACTCAAACTTGCAATCCTCCTGCCTCAGCCTCCCTGAGAGCTAGAATTACAGGCATGTGCCACCACACCTGTACTCTTCTGACTTCTCTGCAACCAGCAAAGAAGTCCCTCTGAAGTACCTAGAAGGGCTCCTGTTTTCCGGGACACTGACAAATACACTTATGACCAAAGCGCTACAGAATGCGACCTGCTTCTTGCCATCACTTCATCTGCTAACCATGCACCTTTTCTCTCATTATTCCTGGGATTGGAAATTTAGATCAAGCGATAGTGTGCCTGCCTGGCAAGCACAAGGCCCTGAGTTCAACTCCCAGCACCCACCAAAAAAAAAAAAATTTAGGTCATTCTCTCATTATTTCCCAGTCACGCAGTCTCCTTTCTCTTCCTGGAACATGCAAGTCTTTCCTGTCTCAGGACCTTTGCACATGCTGCTTTTGGTCCCTGAAGGGACTTTTCCCTGCTCTGGCATGGGTGACTCATTCTAACCCTGCAGCCCTTTAGCTTAAATGTCATGCTGTTATTAACTGAGCACTTAGTATGTGCCCTTTTGTACTTTCTAGGTAGGTTTAATCACTGTCTCATCAAGGTAGGAGACGTTGGTCACTTTCTCAGTGCCCTGTGCTTTCTTTTCCCTTCCCTAATTGCAATTTGTAACTCTTTGGCTCCCCCACAACCTTGTGAGAACCTCTGGGGTCCTTGAGAACAGAGACACCATCTAGTTCATCACTGAGTCTCTAAGGGACTAAAAGTGCTTGGTACATGGTGGGTGTCTAATGGCTGGAGCAGCTGTTCAAGATGCCGACAATAAACCAAGCTTGCGGGTGGGCGGGGAAATCCTACGCGACCATAGTAAGTAATTTTGACACCGCTTTCACCAGAATTACAACAGGTTGAGCATCCGTAGCCTAAAACTCTGAAATGCGTGCTAAGACAACATCACAAGTGGAAAATTTCACACTTGACCTCATGTGTGTGCAGGGCCATGGCCAAAACGCAGGTGTGCTGGAAATACAGAAACCTTTAGACTTGGGGACAAGGTGTATATATGCAACATAAATTTCTTTCTTTCTTTCTTTCTTTCTTTTATTTGTTTAATTTTTTGAGGCAGGCTCTTGCTATGTAGTTCAGGCTGGCCTTGAACTCACTATGTAGCCCAGGCTGGCTTCACACTCTCAGTGATCCTCCTGCTTCAGCCTCCCGAGTGCTGGGATTACTGGTATGGGCATGAATTTCTTTCATGTTTAGACTTGAGTCACATCTTCAAGATGTCTCATTATGTATATGCAACTATTCCAAAGTCCAAACCTATTGAAATCCGAAGCAACCCAAGATTGGAAACACTTCCTGTCCCCAGCATTTCAGCCAAGGGAGACTCAGCCCGTATTGGCCTTTACTATTTCTTCCATGGTCTCCTGGTGCCCAGTGATAGCTCTAAAGACTGGCTGTGCTTGCCGGTTTTTTCCCAGGGATTTCCTCTTAGAGCTATGCTGGGGTTGCCATGGTAACTGCCAAGGAGAGGGGGTGATCTCACATCTTACCGGGCAGCCAGGCATCAGAGCTGGGCTGTCCTCTGCAAGGTGGGAAGGGTGGCTTTGGACAACACTGTACCTTGTTCATATGTTTGAAGTGGGCCCCCAGGGAGCTGCGGGTCCCCCAGGGAAGCGAGTCCCAGCCTGTGGTCTCTGCAGCTGCTTCTGTGGTTTTTTGACAAACAAGAACCAGACACCTGTGCTGGGCAACCAGCCAGCGATGAGCAACTACACACAGAAACCAGACACCTGAGATCAAATTGCTTGACAGGCCTCCTCCAGTCCCCACCAGCAGGGCAGGCGTCAGCAAAGATCCCCGGCCCCAATTCCACCCCGCCCGTTTTTGTTAATAAAGTTTTACTGGAACACAGCCATGGCCACTGATGGCTACTGTCTCTGGCTGCTTTGGCTGTCACAGTGGCAGAGCTGAATCATCTGCAAAGAGACCATGTGGCCCATAGAGCCTGAAATAGTCTGGCCCTATACAGAAAAAGCCAAGTGTCCTGGGGTAATATTGGGCTGGGCATTGCAGAGTGAATAGGAGCTGGTTACAGGGCAAGGATCAAAGGAATAGCAAGTGCGGTAGGATAGCATAGCCACAGGGGCAGTCGGCATCTGCCTCCTTTCAGATCATGACAGAGAGTGCTCCAAGCTCAGGCCTAATGTGTAGCCTCTGAGAAGCGCCAGCTCCTGGAGAGACGTCAGGGGACGGCAGCTGGGACTCTGTCTCCTGGCTCCTGCAGCCAGGAATCCCGGCAACTTGCATAATTCCCAAGCCTCTCATTTCCCAACCACAGGATAAGACGGGGTTAAAAATTCTAACTCGTAGAGTAGGCTCGACAGTGCAAGACCTTGTCTATAACCGACTTTTTTCTTTTTCTTTTGTTTTTTTCCTCTTGTGTATGTGTGTGTGTGTTTTTGGGACCAGGTCTTGCAGCATAGTCCAGGCTGACCTGAACTCCCTGGGTTAAATCCCCGTACCACAAAAATAAATATTAATGGTGGACACATTGCTCAGAAGAGAGGCAAACATCCCCGGTATTTACTTATTGCTGTCTGGGCCAGTGTCCTCTCACAGGTGAGCCTGTCCTGTGTGATGCGTGTAACAACCCTCTTGTGTCCACGGGACAGTTCTTGGTGGAGACATTGAAGGTCACGGTGGAGTCTAAATTTGAAAGCAGATATTTTATGTCCAGTCCCTTAGTAACACAGGGCATGCATGCATGGGAATAAGCTCGTTTCTAGACATTCCAGGAAGGCACGGGCGTGAGCGCGCATGTGTGTGTGTGTGTGCGTGTGTGCGTGACCCTCCGAGGTTTCCCTCTAGCTTGTGGTCACAGAGTGCCTTGCTCAGGAGCGGAGAGCAGCATTCACAGGACACCTGGTGGAGGCTGCTGCACGGAGAAAGCAAACACATCCCACATCCCCGGGGACCCGGCCTGGCTCGGTTTGCAAAGCAGAGTCTGCTCTCTGCCTGGCCGAGGGCTGCCGCGTTTTTAAATAAAACGGGCTGCCTTCTGCCATGTGCGTTTCCAATCAGTCTCTTTGCCAAGCAGAACGCGTCATCTCTGGAGGGTGACAACTCCCAGTGCAACCACAGAAGGGCGTCACCCCGACAGGAGGTCCAGACGTTCTGGCCTCGTCCTCGGTAGGCTAACGGGCGGGCCGCTGAATTTTTCCGACAGCTGGCAGCGTCGTGTTGGATAACATGCTGGCCTTTCTCGAGGCTGAGGGGCCTTTGGGGCCTGAGTTGCTGAGAAAGCAAAGGGTCAGACGGAAGCAGCAGCCAGCCTGGCCCTTTGTCACCGGCCCGCACAAGACAGGTTTTGAATGACCAAGATGTCTCTGTGCAGAGCTGAATAGAATTGGCCTGAAGGGTTAAAACGGCAAATGGGACAGATGCAAATGAGGAAAGATACCAAGACTTTTATCCCATTTTAGTCCCCTATTAGGCATCAGGGGGCTCGAGTGTTTTAGCACAAACGGCCCTGAAGTTTCTGGAAAGTAACCCAGACAACCACTACCCTGTTGCGCTGGAGGCGTCACCTTAGTGCGACACTTCTGGGAAGCCAACAATATACATAGTGCCCCCTGGATGGCCTCCAAAATTAGTGACTTTTAAGTGAACTAAGGGCTGGTAAAGTGAAAGAGTGTATGTTAGGGCCCCTCCACTGCACGGACACTTTCACTCCACCTTGTAACTGGATGTGAGTCCAGAGTTTATTTGCCTTCTGTCCCCTTGGGGTGGTCCCTGCCTGTCCCAGGAAAGGAAATGCAGTCACATTTACTACGTTTTTTTCTTTAACTGTGGCAAGGTTCAGTGGCATTGAATGAGGTACAGTGACTATGGGCCTGGAGAAGTCGTAATTCAACAGGGACGAGGGGTGCAGACAGGCTCACAGGTCTGGGGCAGGGGAGTGAAGGGCAGGAAACGAACTCAAACCCCATCTTCCATGATGGGAAATCAGAGATTGCAACCAGGTTGAAAAATCTGACACCAGCACTCGGGAGGCAGAGGCAGGAGGATCGCCGCAAGTTCAAGGCCAGCCTGGGCTACATAGTGAGTTCGAGGCCAATCTGAACTACATAGCCAGACCCTGTCTCAAAAAACAAAAAACAAATCTGACAGCAATTATGCAAGCAGGTGATCTGGAGTAGATGCTGTCCCAACTGCTCAGGCACACAGAGGAAAGTGGCTGCTTCCGGGAGGAAGAGGTGGTCAGGAGGGGTGGGGAGGTGTGCTTGTATTTTCGCAACATACCCACTAGCTACCCGATTCTCACACATATGCATAAAATATAAAGTAAAAGAAAAGCCAGCCAGGTGTAGTGACGCATGCCTGTCATCCTAGCACTCTGGGAGGCTGAGGCAGGAGGATCACAAGTTCAAATCGAACCTGGGCAATTAGTGACTTAGCAAGATCTTGTCTTAAGCAATAAAAAGGGCTGGGGATGCAGCTTGGTGTGAAGGGTTTGGGTTTGTGCTGGAAAAACAAGAAGAGAGTGGCGCGCTTCCTTCTGTCTTTGCTCCCTGTGAATAGCTGCATTCCCACAGAAGCTCTGGGAGGCCCTGGGGGACTCAGACAGGGACTGGAGTCCCAAGCTATCCCACCCCAGCCCTGAGCCCGTGCCAGGCACCCACTGGGGGCTCTGAACATTTGGCGAGTGACAGAATATGGAGCTAAACTTGACCTCCCCAGTACTCTGGGAGGCTGAGGTGGGAGGATTGCCAAGAGTACAAGGCCAGCCTGAACTACATAGCAAGGCTATCTCAAAAAACCAAAAACGAAAAATAAAATTGAGATCACTATTCCATTTTCCAGATGGAGAAACTGAAGGCTGGCCATGACAAATTCACCCAGCTGCAGAGTGGGAAATGCCCAACAGGGATGTTCTCTTCCCACCAGCCACGTGGACTAACTCAACTCCCAAGCATGGCTTGTCTCTGGCTGTCATCTTTGGCTTACCTAGGCCTCAGAATGAACTGGCCAGGGAAGGCGGGCCGGGTGGCTGCCAGTGGGGAGCTGGGTATTTTTAGCCATGTTGTCATTGGGACCAGGATGGAGAGACAGGGCCCGCAGGGGCTGGCAGGAGCCCAGATGAACTCATGTAGCCTGGAATGGGTGTGGGCAGAGCTGCCAGGCCCGTCAGGGCCTCTGTGCTGGGCAGGCAGGTGACCTCGCTTCTTTCTCTCTTTTTCCTGACCCCTACACCTCTTATGGAAGGTGTCAAATCAGTGTTGAAGCGAGAAAGATCCTTGAAGATTTCAATGTCTAATGTCCATCCTGTCTATCTCTGTCTCTGCTTCTCTCAGTACTGGAGATTGAACCCAGGGCCTTTGCCCTGAGCTATATCCCCAGCGCTTTTTATTTTGAGACAGCATTTCACTAAGCTTCCCAGGCTGGGCTTGAACTTGCAATCCTCCCGCCTCAGCCTCCCAAGTGCTGGAATTACCGGCGTGCACCATCACACCCGGCTTTCATGAGGCTTTTCAGGAAAAATCAACATGGTCTATTCCCCAGGGCTGCGCTACTGAGAGCAGAAAGACTGCCAGCTGCAGCATAGATGCGGCCTTTTTCCTGGATGTGTGGTCACTTCTATCACTACTCCTGGCAGGGACAGTCCCCAGCCTGGTCCTCCCTTGCGTCCTCTGTTCTTGTCATTCTCACCTGGTTCCCACGATCCAACTGGAAGGGCAGGCTGTTGGTATAGCATAGCGAGGGCATCTGACCCATGTCTGTGTCTCTGGGTGTGTTCATCTGTCTGTCTGTCTGTGTGGGGCCTGAGAATGAATTTGAAAGGTCTGCGCATTTACATAGCTGAGTCCCACATGGCAGTGTGTGTGTGTGTGTGTGTGTGTGTGTGTGTGCACGCGCGGCCCAAGTTTGTGTCCGTGCTTCTGTCTGTGTGTGAGCAGGGCTAAATGTCAGCTTGGGTCCCCATGGTGGCAGCACCTGGGCTCCTTCTCTCATCACCAGGAGGCTGGCGGGCTGCCAACAGGGAGGGACAGGGACTCTGCCAGGATCACCGTGCGGCAACACCACCCCCGCCACCCGGGTCTGGACCGGGCTGCGCGCATCACAAGTTCTGACTGCCAGTGACCCGCGTCGTCCCCTCAGAACCCCTCTCCACTGTTGCAGAGAGCCGGGCAGCCTGACAGAGGCCGCCAGGGAATGAAGCATCCTGAGTGGCCCTGGGGCAGCAGGGCCACCGCATCTATGGCCAGAAACAAGCCAGGGAACCCGGCTGAGCCCCTCCCATGGCCATCAGCCAGGAAGGACCGCACCAAACAAGGCCCGTACACCACAGGGCCACACAGCCATTCCATCTTCCTGACCCTCTCCAGGTGGTATTTGCTAAGGGGCTGTGGGACCAGGACCTCCCCTCCTCGCCTTCACTTTTTCTTGAGTACTGAGGATTGAACCCAAGGCCTTCGCACTGAGTCATTTTATTATTTTTTAAATTTTGATAGAGGGTCTTGCAAAATCGCTAAATTGCCCAGTCTGAGCTTGAACTCAAGATCCTCCTGCCTCAGCTTCCCATAGTGCTGATGAGGTAGAAGGGAGAACAAGGACAAGTAAATGACAGGGAGCCATAGAACAGGAATTGAGAAATTACAAAGAGCAAGGACGACTATGTCTAAAGGTCAGAAAATGGTCATCCTGTCCCCTCAACACCCCCAGGCTCGTGTACAGCCAAGAGTCCATGACCCTGGCCTGCACTGAACCTCATCTGCACTGTGGTTTTGACCACTCGCAGCCCCCATGCTCACCCTGTGGGCTCTGAATGCCAGGACCCTTCCCCTAAAAACTTTGTATGGTGAGTCACTCCCCTCCTGACAGCTGGGCCAGGACTCCTGTCCAGCCCCAGCTGTGGATCCACCCACAGCCCCAGCACCTTAGAGACCTGGTGCCTGCTCTGGGCTGACTGGTGTGCCACCACAGCCGGCTTCACTCTCACTTGCAGCAACTGCAAGCTGTCCTTGTGATTCTTGAGTCTCTCTACCTCCCAGAAATCCTGCGCCTCCTCCTTAAACCTGGAAAACATTGCAAGGGGGGAATGTGAGACAGACCACTAACCACTCAACTCCCCTCTCTCCCTCTAATGGCCAGAAGAGGGCTTCATTGACTGACAGCGACAGGCGCAGCTGCAGCTGTCCCCAACGTCCCACAACCTAGGAGATGCCTATCCCGACCTCAGCAGGCTTGAATTTGGACCAAGCTGTAGGATTGAATTTGGACCAAGCAGCGAGTTTGAATCAGAGATCAATTTGGACCAATTGGGGCTGTAAATTTGACCTATCAGCGGACTTGAATTTGGACCAATCGTCAGGCTCAAATTTGCACCAATCAGCAGACTTGAATTTGGACCAATCACTGACGTCCTGCCGCTTTATAAGTAACATTTGCTGACGTTGGGCCTCGAAGGCATCTTTTCAGGGTGCGGTGTTGTTGTGCTTGGATGGGGCTTCGTGAAGGGTGTAGGAGCTTTCAGCTTCAGAGCAAATTCTACAGGTAGGTTTACTTGTCTGCAGGTATGTTGTAGGAGAACCTCTTGGAACCTTCTAACATTTTCTGAGTGGGATCCCAAATTTGATCCTCTTTTTGTCTGTTTTTCGAGATGAGGTCTCGCTATGCGGTTCAGGCTGGCCTTGAACTCATTAGGTAGCCTAGGCTCACCTCAAGCTCAGTGATCCTCCTGCCTCAGCCTCCCAAGAGCTGAGTTTACAGGCACGAACCACCACACCTTGCTTCCAACTCCTTGGTTGTTTCTTAAAGCTTCCTAGCGTGAGAATGTGTGAGGCTGGGGCGGATGGGGATGGTTGAGCTGCACAAAGGAAGGAGGCGTTCGGGTCATGGAAGTCTGTGGCTCCAGCTGAGCACAGTGACAAAAGAGCGCAAGGACAGTAGAGGGCGTTACCGAATGGAGATCCTGGGGTAGCTTTTCGAGCTCTTGGTGTCCTGAACAAAGAATTGGGTAAGACAGAAAAGGCAGCGAAGGTGCACATTTATTAAAGGTGGTGGACTAGAGGTTCCCTCTCAGGGAGAAAGCAGGCTGGTGAGCTCTGAACACCCCGAAGATAAAGGAAAGGATCTTTAGTAGCCAAAAGTTCTGCCTTGGCTTCCCCTGCATGGAAAAAAAGGATTGGGACGGTTGTCCTCGCAAATCTTTGCTTGACCTGGCACCAGGTTTAAATTGCCGTGCGGAGAGACTCGCTTGGCTCCCAGCCAAATGCAAATGAAGGATTGAAAATAGCATCTTCTGATTGGTCCTGCGAACAGCGCAGATTCAAATGAGGGATTGAGACTCTCACTTTCCGGTTAGTTACCCGTGTAGTGCTTAGGTACCTGGAGTCTGTCTGGGTCCTGCGTTTTGCGCATGGCCTCCGGGTCTTTATGAATTTCAATAGGTTCTTTTTTTTTTTTTTTTTTTTTGTGGTGGTCCTGGGGATCGAACTCAGGGCCTTGGGCTTGCTAGGCAAGCACTCTGGCCACTAAGCTAAATTCCCTGCCCCTTCCATAGGTTCTAATGTCCGCTTTGCCCCAACCCTGTTGTCTTGCCTCAAGAAAGCTAAACACTGAGACGGAAAGGGGATTCAGTCTTCCTGGAGCGCTCAGAGCAACCGCGGTAGTTGGCGAGGCCTGGCTCGCTGCATTGGGCATCTGCTGAGACATTCGAGGCGCTGCCGTTCGGGTGCAGTCGACAGCTTTGTGCGCGCCTTTGTGCCAGACCGCCTTGGCTTCTCATTTGGGATCGCCAGATTTAGCAAAGAGGAGAAATGCAAAATGCCCGGTTACATTTGAATTTCAGATGTGCAATGAATAATTTCTTAGTATAAAGATGTGTATGCGGAATATGCATTGTTTACTTGAAATTTGAATTTAACTGGACACCTGCTATTCATCTGGTAACTCGATCCCTGATGGCTACAACCTAAAGCATAAGTTCTGGCATCCAGTTCTCTGGGAGTTAGGCGCCCCCACCCTGACATTTTCCTCTAGAAATCCTACTTCCAACTCAGTGTTTCCTTATCTGCATGCAGTTTCATTCCAGACAAGGTCAAATATCTCCTACACACTGCTTTTTCTTTTTATTTTTTCTGGGTACCAAAGATTGAAGGCTGAGCCTCTGCACTGAGTTGCATCCCCAACCCTTTAAAAAAAAATACTTTTTTTTTTTTGTTTTGTGTTTTGAGACAGGGTCTTGCTAAATTGCCTAGGTTGTGTTTGAATTTGTGATCCTCCTGCCTCAGCCTCCCAGGTTACAGGCAGCACCACCACACCCAGCTTCTTCTGCTTTTTTGCCCCTGGGCCTTTGCAAATTTATTTCCCTTGGCTTTCAATCTTGATTGTATGTATGTAGCAGTCACCTCTGATCCCCAGTAGGGTGGAACCCCTTCTCCTCTTCAGACAGCCCCAGTGTCCTACAATTACAGAGAGTGCTGAGTGCTTTCTCTGCCAGGTACCTGTCCCCTCCTTTGGGGCGAATGCCTGTCCTCAGGATAAGTCCCCTTCTGCTGGCTCTGCCCACCTGATTCCTACAAGAGTTTCACTACCCTTCTGTGGCTACACACACACACACACACACACACACCGGCTATCCCTAATCCAAGTCAGCCTCTCAGAACCTCCTCTAGGCTTTTAAAAACAACTCAGCTTGTCTGTAAGCCACCTCAGGTGACACCCGGACACATGCACTGATAACAGTTGTTAAAGACTTCATCACTTTACCTTAAGATCTGTAGTTAAAATGACCATCCCACAGGACAGTCACACAGCATGTTTGTCTGCTGCTTGCTGGATTCCTGATGTCTGCTCTAAATTTGGGGGACTGGATTTGGTGAGCTCTAAGGCCTTGTCCAGCGCACGGATTCTATTACTATCAAAACAAACCTACAGATGCCTATGGAACCACGTAAGGCCAGAGCTGGGCATTAACCCGAGGTTATCATGATGGGCAGAGACAGAATGATTTTTTTCACAGGCAAAGTGTCTACATGTCTTCCAAGCTGTCAGAAGAACGTATGATGTCGGAAACATAACATAGACTTGCAAATATAAAAAGAAGGGGGCATGGTGGCACTTGCCTATAATCCCAGCTACTCACAGGAGGCTGAGGCAGGAGGATTGAAAGTGCAAGCCCAGCCTGGGCAACTCAGAGACCTAGCAAGTTCGCAAGATTAGAGAGAGAGGGAGGGCAGGAGAAAGAGACAAGGAGAAAAAGAGAGGAAAGATTAGGAATATATCTCGATGCGAAGGCTCTGGGTTCATTTCCCAGTACCAGAGGGAGATGGATGGGTGGATGGATGGGTGGAGAGATGGATGGATAGAAGACAAAATAGAAACATTAAATATTAAAGCATAACATTAGATCAACCACAACCTTAATCATCTACAACACAGTCTTCAGCTACAGACCTTATTTGTACTTTGCATCATCTATAATTTTAGTAACTTAAAACTCCAAGAATTAAAGATTCTTAACGAGATTCAAAATTAAATCTTCAATGTAGCTCTCTGAAAACAGTCAAGAGAATTTGAAGGCAAGTGCAAGATGGGAGAAAATATCATAAAAGATATTTCTGATAAAGGACTCTTAGCACCTAATAAAAGAACCAGCCAGGTGTGGTGGCACACACCTGTAATCCAAGAATTTGGGAGGCTGAGGCAGGAGGATCACCGTGAGTTCAAGCACAGCCTGAACTATGTAGAAAAGGCTGTCTCAAAAAAAAAAAAAATGATGAAAGAATAAACGACCAGATTAAACAGCAGGAAAAAGATCTGAACAGACACCTCAAAAAAAGTATATAGATGATAAATAAGCACGTGAAAAGAGGCTTAACATCAAATATTGTTGGGAATTACAAATTCAGCCAGGAGACACCACCACACATCTGTTAGAATGGCCCAAATCCAGAACTCCAGCATCAAACGTTGGTGAGGACATGAAGCAGCAGGGACCCTCATTCATTGATGGAGAAAAGGCAAAACTGAAGAGCTGATTTGGAGAACAGGAGTCACAAAACTAAACATGCTCTCTCCATACGATCCGGCATTGTGCTCGTTGGCATTCATCTAAGCACATCGAAACTCCCAAACCTACGTAAAACTGTTTATAGCAACGCAGGCATAGGGCTGCCTGCCCATAATCCCAGCACTCTGAGAGGCTGGGGCAGGAGGATAGCAAGTTTGAGCCCATCCTGAGCAACTTAGAGACTTAGTGTGACCCCGTAGAGGCCCTGTACCTGAAACAGGAAATGTTTATAGTAGTTTCATTCCTAATTGCCAAAACTTGGAAGCAACCAAAATGCCTTCCAGTAGCTGGGTGGATAAACTGTGGCATAGCCACACGATGGAAATCGATGCTTAAACAAAACAGAAAGGATTAGAACTTGCAAGCCACAAAAAGACACAGAGGGACCCTAACTGCTGAGTGAAAGAAGCCTGTGAAGCAGCTCTCCCGTGTGTGACCCCAACAACATGACATTCTGGGCAAGCAGAACTGTAGAGCCCCTAAGCATGGGTGTTGTGGGGGCGGGCACCTTCACGGGAACCTTCGTGGAAACCCCAGCCTGTGTCAGCTGCAGCTCATCCATTGCTGGGAGAGTTGGAAGGGTTGCTAGAGTTGCTAGGGACAGTACTCTCTGCTCGATTTCCCTGTGACTCAAAAACTGCTCTAAAAAACGAAGTACCTTCTATAAAAGTATGTGGACAATGCAGGCTATGAGGTGGGGCCTCAATATTATCCAAGTAAAGTAATCCGGAAATAGACTTCTGGACAGTATCATTTTTCACCTTTCCTTTTACTAAATCTACACCTTGTACAAACTGCTATCATTGCAGTTTACCCACCGAGGAGTGTGTGAAATTATTTTCGGAGGCAGGAATATCTGGAGGTTGAGCACAGCCTAGGTAGTTTAGTAACTTAGTGAGACCAGGTCTTAAAGAAGAAAAAGGGGTTGGGGTATATAGCTCTGTGTGAAGACCCTTGGTTCAATCCTCAGATTAACTTTTTTTTTTTTTTTTATGGAACTGAGCATTTGTATCACACACAAATACAGAAAGAAAAAAAAAAATCCCTAGAAGGGGAACGACAATAGCCAGAGGGTGGATTGGTTTGGTGAGCAGTAACGACTTGTTCCACTTGAGGACATTTGTATGCCACCAAACACGTGGCATTGTTGTTTACAGGGCAGGCATTTCTCAGGCTCAGGCCCATCTGCGACATGCCGCTGTCCCTTGCTTTGCAAGATGAGCAGTTAGGGAAACCATGCTGAAACTACATGTTGCCAAGGACACTCACGGGGATGTTGACTGTTCCCAGGACTATTGCAGCAAGCTGGGAGTGGTGGCACAGACCACTAATCCCGGCACTCAGGAGGCTGAGACAGGAGGATCACCACAAGTTCCAGGCCAGTCTGGGCTGAATAGAGATATCCGACTCCAAAAAACAGTAGAAACAAACAAAAAATGACAGGGACTATGAAAAATCCATCAAATGCTTTGTGTCAGGGTCAGAGAACAACCAAGAGTATTGTCCCCATGGCGACAGCTGCCCAGAAGGTTAAGGGGGATCAAGGGAGCAATTCCAAGTCAAGACTACAGTGCCTTACGTCTGTCCTGAGGAGAAAATTAAAATTTGTTCCTCTTGGCTGACACAGAGACTTCCTGTGACTTTCTCAGAAAGAGGTGGAAGTCGAGCCCCTTAGTGACTCTCTCTTTTTTTTTTTTCTTTTGAGACAGGGTCTTGCTATGTAGTTCCGGCTAGCCTTGAACTCACTATGTAGCCCAGGCTGGCCTCCCACTTATTGCAATCCTCCTGCCTCTGCCTCCTGGGTCCTAGGATGACAGGCGTGCACCACCACACCCGATTTTGAAAAGATGCCTCTTAACTAACATAACTCTTTCACTCATTATCTCATTCAGTCTCATCAGACCTTTACTTTCTTTCCCTAATCTGCCTATGCACAAACCAAGGGTCAGAGAGGCTCTACTACAGTCATAAACACTCACGCACAAAGACCGTCAGCTTTCCAAAGGACAAAACCCAACTTCTATCTCTCACGGTCCCCTCCGCTCCCCCCTCCTAGGAGATGGAGGCTGCTGTTGATTCCTGGAGATAGGAACAGAGCACCTGAGAATCAGGCCCAACGTTGCGCAGCTTGGAAGTGACCACCTGAGAATCAAAACCCTTGTTTCTCAGGCGGTCACAGCAGTACTGTGTCCAAGGGCTTCACGAGGGAGATTTCCTCTCATCCAAATAAATTACCCCACTTAGATAAGCACACAAGTCATCTGTGTGAAAAGTCTATTCTGTTCTGTTTTCCAGCGAACTCATAGTCTGTAGCACTCTGGAAAACAAAGCCATGAAAATATCGCCCATTGTCCTCGGCTAGGGGCTGCCAAGTAGAGAAACGATGGCCATCAAAGCCTGGACCCAAGCACAGAATCTATGTGAAAGAACACACACTTTATCATAAGCAGAATACAAAATTATATGCTCCCTGCGATCCCCATGGGGTGTAAAATGTGTGTGTCTATGGACAAATGCTGGCAAAGAAATGCAAAAATTCAGTCGGTCTGACGCATGGCTTATTTGTCTTTAAGAAATGTGTTTAGTGTTTTTATCACATTTGTGCGATAACAAAAAGACTTTGATGTAACACAGAGCTGTTCAGAATGTGAAATGCCTAAGCCAAGATGCAGCGGCTCGGTCCCCTGGGTAAGGTGCCGCTTGGCTGACCACGTGTGACCTTGACCAGTCCTGGTAATGGTCACCATAGAGATAGGTAGACGGGGAGAGAGGAGGGAGCCGCCTTTCCACCCCGCAGTGAGGCATGTCGCTTGCTCCTGGAACATTTTGAACTCAGACTGCTCCCAATACCTCTGTTTTTTGTAAAGTCACACCCTTCAAATTCGGTTGGATGCCCTGAGCACCTACTATGTGCTGGGCCTGGAGCTACAAAGAGGAGTCGGACAGGTCTCTACCCTCCCCGGGGAGCCATTCTTCTCCTCTGATTAAGAAGTGGCCCAGACGGGCTTGGCCTTTGTAACGAGCATCTGCAGCCTGGGTTCCTGCTTGGGCGCAGCATCATCCTGGGGAGCTAGCTCTAAGCTGGTGGCACCGTCCCTCTCGTCGGGCAGGTACAGGGGGAAGCTGTTCGAGGGGCGGCAGAAGTTACCTCTGGGGCCTCCCTGCCCCGTCCACTGCTTACTGGTAGACCTTGCCTCCCTCGCTGGTGGTCAGAGTGGGTCCCGGGACGGGTCAGGCAGGCAGCTAGCCAGCAGGGGGCTGCTTTCAGAGGGAAAGTGCTTTAATATTGATCTCCCTCTTCCACATATGTTTTAGAGTCTCACAGAAGCTGCCCGTGCAAGGGAGCTAGGTTGTGTACGCCTCTGAATCACCCCGAAATTGTCCCCCGTCCCTGCTCCAGGGAGAGACTGTCTTCCATGACACCCGTCCCTGGTGCCAAAAAGGTTGGGACCACCGTTTTAGAAGACAGACAGAAAGTTGAGATTCAAACTACCTTAAAATTAAAAAATGGAGCCCAGGATGTACCTCCTAATTCCTCTCCAAATCTGTGAGTAATTCTCCAGACCTTTCTCCCTCCCTCCCTCCCTTCGTCCTTCTCTTTCTTTCTTTCTCTCTCTCTTTTCTTTTTTTTTTTCTGTTTCCCACTGCATGCAAAGGACTATGAGGACCTAAGGGGTGTACATTTTATCCTTACTCTGGCAGCAAGGCCAGGTTCCGAAGGGCAGGCACTATTGTGCTTTCCTGGCAGACAGCACTGACTGCCAGCTAACTAGTAGTGCTCCGTGTTGGCTGAACACACGGGCCTCCACACTGAGCTCTGCCCTGGGCTTTGGGGTGGGAAGTGGGCAGATAGGTGGATGGATGGAGAGATGGACAAGGCAGGAGAGGATTGATGGATAGGAAGACAGGAAGATGAGTGAATGGGCGAATGAAGGGATGGATAGATAAGTGAATGGATGGATGGAGAGGGGATAAATAGATGGGTGGGTGGATGAGTGAGCAGACGAATGGGTGGGTGGATGGGTGGGCGGATGGGTGGGTGGGTAGATAAGAGGGTGGGTAGGTGGGTGGATAGATGGGTAGATGGGTGGTTGAGTGGATAATAAAGCAGTACATCAGGAAACAGATGCACAAATTGGGAGACTGAAGAGTTGAATCAAGAATTATAAAGTGTAAGGCAAGGGCTTAGGGAAATAAAAAGAGGTGGATGCAAGTCTCTGGGGCAGGAAAGGGAAAGAGCAGTGACCACCACTAGTCCTGAAGGGGCAGGGGGAAATGGTTCCCTGGACCCGATGAGCAGGGCAGCCCCGAGCAGGAGCCGTAGCTTCCAGTAGAGGGAGGCAGCCACGCCAGGCAGAGGCCAACACTGCCCTCGGCCCCCCTTGGGCACTGGGCAGAGTGAAGAAGGTCGGGAGCTGCCCAGAGGGGCACAGCCCTTCCTCTGGCCAACATGCAGGAAAAGAGATCTTGGTCCAGGAGTCAGAAGCCCTGGTTCCCTGCTGGGCTTATCCCTGACGGATGGTGTGATAGAGCGCAAGTCACAGGTATATGTGCTGAGCTTCAGTTTCTCCACCTCTAAAATGACCAAGTCAGACAAGTAATAAAGTCCCCAGGCCCAACACTGTGTTCTCTAAACATGACTGGAGACAGAGTGAGAAAGCAGAGCCACGCTTCCTGCCAGCACTCTGGGAAGTGCAGACCAGAGCCACAGTGGGATGCCAGTCACACCCCCAGGACACTTCAAAACCAGCGACACAGTGAACAGAGAGATAATAATATTGCTGACCAGAACAGGGATGTCCACATAAGCACTGTTTTATTTGGCTTTGTAAAATACATAAGGGCTGATCAAAAAAATAGGGTGTATGTTTAAATTTTAAAATTTATAACAGTAAAAGAAGCATTGCCATGAACTCCACCCCTCACCTCCTCCCCCTCACTTTGAACACACTCTCCCATCGTCCTGGCCACTTTCTGCAGCAGCTCTGGAGTCCTCTTTCCTGAGGGTCGTTACAAGGTGTGATCAAAACTACAGTGACTGCTGCTGCTGAGCGCCATCAACAGAAAGGCAGCTTGTAAAAACATGATGCTGTGTCCTCATCCGCCTTCATCACTGTGTCTGGCACCGTGTAACTTCTGGCTCCTCCCCAAAGTCAAAATGACCATGAAAGGGAAACATTTTGAGCCGATTCAGGACATCGAGGCAGCCAGGACAGCGCAGCTAAAGACCCTCAGGAAAGAGGACTCCAGAGCTGCTGCAGGAAGTGGCTGGGACGATGAGATGAGTGTGTTCAAAGTGAGGGGAGGATTTTGAGGGAGATTCATGGCAGTGTGTCTTTTACTATATGATACATCTTTAAAATTTTAAATATTCACTGAACATTTTGATCATACCTCATATTAAATATGTAAAATATGCTAATATTCATATGTTCAAATACATCTTTTGTAATAAGTACAAATAAATATACAGCAATCCTTATATAAATAAATATTTGATTAATGGATAAATGAAAGGCAAGAATAAAAACTGAGAAACTACTCTTACACTACTCTAGTTAGGTGTGGCTACAGCACTCGAGAAGCTGAGGCAGGAAGAGTGCTGCAAATTCTAGGCCAGTCTGGGCTATATAGTGAGTTCAAGACCATCCTGAACTATATGGTGAGACCCTTTTAAAAAAAAAAAAATAGGGCTCCAATGCTGGAGAGGAGAAGCCCTCCTGACTCTGCATCCAGCACCGGATGTGGCGGTGGGTGAGACAGACACAGCCACTATTGTCTAAAGGTCTCTGGGAAAAGTAAATTTCAAAAAAGAAAAAAGAGCCAGGCATGGTGGCTCGTACTTGTAATCCTAGCACCCAGGAGGCCAAGGCAGGAGGATAGCTGCAAGCTCAAAGCCAGCCTGGACTACCTAGCAAGATCCTACCTCAAAAAAAATGACAATCTGTCTCTGGGGCTGCACGGGGTGGCGGCATTGGTGACTGACAAAGGGCTGTTGCAGCCGCTCAGCTCTGCAGATGCATCTCCTGGGTGACATTGGACACGGGGGAAGGTTCCCCAGTGGACGCAGCCCCACTTCCCGCTTCAAGCGCTGTGATGTTAGCCAGCATCCGGTCTAAAGCGTTGCATCACTACCACGTGCCCTTTGCCCCAAGCTTCCCTCATTGATACCCACATATCAAGCCAGCTCCCCAAATAACTGCACGCCAGAGCGCATCCCAGGGAGCCCTGCCTCAGCGGGACCGTCTCCTGAGTGCGAGTGCGTATGCCAGGTGGTCCCCGGCGTCAGACAAGACAGGAGAAAAACAGAGACCAGCAGAGCGCGTACCCTGCCGCTGCTTGGCTCTGGGGAGCATGGAGGCCAAGCTGGCCCACAGCTGGCAGGTGATCGCTAGTGTTTGTCAAGTGTTCCAGGACAATGCTAAAGGTGTCAGCTGGGAGCCCTGGGAGGAAAGTCCAGTCTCAGATGAGGATATTTAGGAACGAGCGGCTGCAGAGGTCACCCAGGAATGCGGCTGCAGGGTGACAAACTCCCGTCATGCAATCCACGCTCCATTGCAACCCGTCCCCCACCCTCTGCATAGGGCCACAGGGCCCAGACCACGCCACCAAGAGGCTGGCACTCGCAGCACGAGCCTGGTGTCTCCGGAGCGGGGCAGTCGGTAGGATGGCTCTCCATGCAGGGCTCGCCAGAGCTGGCCGTCCAAGGAAATCTGGAAATACAGTGCATGTTCCACTTACAGCTCATCTCTCAGGTTTGGTAGCCACCACATCAGGCAGTGCAAGGCTACAGCTTTTCCAAAGCAAGGGCTCAGAAAAGGCAGGGAAGCTACTCAGGAAAGGAAACAAGTAACCGATTGAGTGGAGAGGTGATCTTGGTCATCAGATACCAAGCCTCAGTGTCACCCACCAGCCACACAGCCAGGGTATGAGTCTAGGTCCCACCCAAGGGACAAAGGGGCGGCCTGCTGACTTCCAGCTCAGCCTCCTGGTTGTGCAGGTGATGCCCTGGGGTGGGGTGGGAGGGATAAGGCAGGAAGATCCAGTCACGGGATTGAAGCTCATGGTCCCCCCAGCCCAGCCACCTCTGCAAACCCCACCGGGTCGCAGGGCCCAGCACTTTCCAAGAAATCCAAGAGCACACAATTTCTAATCTCCCTGAAAACCAATAAGCTTCGGATGGCAAAGAATATGATGGAATCAATGGCATCCGAGGGTGACTTTGAAAACCTCAGCAAAGGGTCCTCAGAGGGTGACATCTGTGAGACTGCCCAGAGGGGATCAATAGCAAGCAGGTGGATCATTTGCAAACTGAGGTGATATTGAGCAACGCCAGCCAGCCTCAGAGGGTGGCAGGCATACTGGGAAGGGTCCCCACGTTTGCAGCACCTTTTCCGGTTCAAATCGAGCCTTCTGTGTCTTCACGGGGGATGTGGCCCCAGAGGATCACTCCATTTATGGCACATCTTATGTGTTAGCAGCCACACGCAGTTAGTGGCCACCACTGTGTCCCACAGAGCATGGGTTCCATGGGATTTGGGATTTCACAAGAGATTCCGGATTCTTAGTCCTGCATGTCATTTCATGCCCCACTTCAATACAAAAGCAACATTGAACCTCAGGTGCCTTCATGGTTGCCTATCGATGCCAAACATCAATAAGCAATTTAAAAAAGCACCTTAAAGATTTTTCCATCGACAAATACTTGACTCTCTAATCGATCAGTCCACTGGGGACATGCTTGGCCCTGTGGGTTTTGCCTCCAAAGCAAACGACTTGCAAATGTGTGGTCAAGAAGAGAAACACATCCCTCCCATTCTAGGTGCTTTGGGTAAACTGTGAGGTGGACAACAGGCAGGTGAAAGGGAGGGAAAGCATTTCACCCCATGTGTGCATGGGAGTCCCATGAATGGTGTCTATAAAGAATCTGAGTTGCAGAAAGGAACAGAGGCTTAGGGCTCCAGAGGTGGTGGTGATTCAGTTTACGAGAAAGGGAAGGGAGGAATTTTTTTTTTTTTAATACAAGGTCTCTTTGTGTAGCCCAGGCTGGCCTTGAACTCACAGCAATCCTCCTGCCTCAGCCTCTGAGTGTTGGGATACCAGGTGTGCCCCACCATGTTTGGCTAGTGAAGGGAGGAATTGTATGGTGAATAAGACAGGATACAGATAAGGGACCAGAGGTCCCAAGAGGAGGAAAATGGGGCCTCATCAGTCTCTACTGCCTCTTCTGAAGACCCAGCAGGAGGTTTTGGCATCTTGAGGGTAGGAAAGAAAACAGCACAGTGCTGAGGAGGGCCAGGCAGGGTGTATTGGAACCACAGCAAGTGAGAAGGGAGGAGATGCGGTGGCAGAAAGCTCACACTGCAGGAAAGCTGAGGCCCAGGCATCAGGGATGGGGAGCCCCACAGTGAGCTAGGGACCCCTGCTTCAGGACAACTAGGAGGGGATGGTTCCGCATCCCTTTGAAACAGAGAGTCAGGGCTGAATAAATCCTTTGTATAAGGTGGGCACTCCATGGCCACAGAGTCCATGTATACTAATTCAACCCACTGCGGGTGCAAAAAAAAAAAAAAAAATATATATATATATATGTGTGTGTGTGTGTGTGTGTGTGTGTATATGTGTGTGTGTGTGTGTGTATACACACACACACATATATTTTAAAGACTGTGTCTGGAAGCTGGGTGCATGGGGCACACCTGTAATCTGAGCACTCAGGAGACCGAGGCAGGGGGATTGCTATGAGTTTGATGCCAGCTTGGGCTACATAGTGAGTTCAAGACCAGTCTGAACTACACAGAGAGACCTCATCTCAAAATAAAAGAAAATAAAGCATACAGGACTATGTGCACAGGTTATAAGCAAATGCTTGGCCATTTCACCTAAGGGATTCATGCCCCAAGGGAGGACCATAATGATGATTACTGTCATTATAACTAACGACAGTCTGTGGGTCACATGTTCCTCTCGGTGCTTCACATAAACCATCTCACTGAATCCTCACCACAAGTACTTTGCTAGAGAGGAGACAGAGGCAGAGAGGTTGAGACTCACCCAGGGCCACACAGCTGGTGAGTAGCAGAACTGGGCTGGATGTGGTCTTCTGAGAGCCACCCCAGGTCCCATGTGTGGATGGATCATTAACTTGCTAAGATGGATCATTAACTTGATTGGCTTGAGAGCCACAGAGGATTAGTAGATACTTCTGGGTGTGTCTGGAGGTCATGAAGGTGCCATCTTGAAAACTGTATCTAGTTTCTGGCCCCTTCTCCTTCTCTTCTTCCTTCTTCTCCTTCTTCTCCTGCCTTTCCTTCTTCTCCTTCCTCTGCTCCTTCTTCATCTTCTCTCCCTCTCCTTCTCTCTCTCCTTCCCCAGGATGTTCCTGGCCCCTTCCCCTGCACTGCTTCCCAGCCACCATGAACCGAGCAGCTTCTCTCCACCAGACCCTTGTGCTATGATGTTCCTGCCTTGGAGCAGCTAGCCATGGACTGAACCCCCTGAAACCATGAGCCAGATCCAACCTCTCCTTCAAGTTGTCCCAGCAAGAGGAAAGCTGACCAATGTACAATGTGGTGTCTTTAGTATGTAAGCGTCAAATAATGTTTCCTACCATAGAATCTGTTTTAAATTGCCATTCCACATTAATGAGCATAAACTCCTCTTGTAAATTATACCTCTTTCATAGGATTGATCAAAGTGGCCAATGACCAAATCTGCCCCCACATCCTCTCAACATCTTACAGTAGTGATGTGTGGATGTACTTTGCCATCAAAATGAGTTGTAATTTTGAAATAGTTGTGAATTTGTAAGTCAGGGGATTGTTAAAAAATAAGTTTTATGAGATCATAATCTTCTTTCTTCTTCATATAAGAAAGGAGCATGGGAGTCAGTATACTGAGAACAAAGTAGATAGAGATGTGCTGCAGGAATCATGGATGCTTCCAGGAACCTGTATCTAATCGATGTCTCTGAAATACATCTCATCCTTCCCTTCCCATCTGCTGCTATCACTGCCTCTCTTAGCTGCTTTGTTCTAATGAGGCTCCTCCTGCTTCTTACTCCAAGACCTCTAACTGATCCTTCACAATGTAACTGGAGTAGTCATGTGGGGTGTCATACCCCTGTAGTACCAGCACTTGGGAAACTGAGGCAGGAGGATTGCTGCAAGTTCAAGGCCAGCCTTGGCTACATAGTGAGTTTGAGACCTGTCTGAGCTACATAGTGAGACCCTGTCACGAAGAAACCATGCGATCCAAGCCACCTCCTCTGCTAAACCTTCACAGCTCCACACACCTGGCACTGGGTTTGACTTTCTCCTCAGACACAGGCTGTGTCCTCACCCCCTCTGCCTCCCCAGGACCTCCCAGATGCTAAGTAAGTATCGTTAGCTGTGTAATGAATCAGATTTCTGTTCTCACCCCAGGGCCTAGTCAGGACCTACCTAAATGATGTCATTCATTTCTAAAGTGTGTTATGCAACACAGGGGTGGGACAGCACTTCAGCAAGAGGGAGACCTCTGTGGGCCTCAGCAGAAGTCAAGTTTGAGCCAGGAAAAGACTTCCGGTTGAAGATGGCAAAGCTCTCCCCTCTTTTTCCCAAGAGAGAACAATGAGATCTAAGTTAATCTTCACCAGGCTCCAACTTTTGCTTGCCCTCCCCGGCTTTCTTTCTTTCTTTCTTTTTTTCTTTCTTTCTTTTTTTCTTTCTTTCTTTCTTTCTTTCTTTCTGCTGCTCAAGTCAGAAGCCCAAATACAATTGCAGGGGACCCGTGATATTTGGAGGGTGCCCAGCCACTCGAGTCACTTCCACTGTTGGAGAAACTTCTGCTTTATGCATCTTAGTGGGAGACAGAGCCCACCTTCCCCTTTGAAAGATGCACATTCCAGATGCTCCCTCCCTGGCTTTCCTTAGATGCGGGTGTGACCGATGACTCAGGTGTGACCAGACGTCCCCCCAGAGTCTTGAATTCAGAATGAGTGACCTAAAGTGGCAGGGTCCTGGAGAATTCCTTATAAGGAGCAGCATCCAGGCTACTGCCCCGATTTTAAGATGATGGCGGGGTCCAGGACCCAGAGTTTTGTGCCTGGCATCCCGGGAACCAGAGCAGCAGGGTCTGTGACAGGGATCCTTCTGGGCAAGGTCTGCAGGGTGGTTTTGGCCATGCTCTAGCTGAGCAGCATCATAAGCCCCGCTCACTCTATAGCCTGTTCATAACCTTTGTCAGAATCATGAAGAACTAATAGTCTTTTTAAAACTTTTTAAATTTTTTCTAATTTAGTGGTACATTTTAAATATACATAATAACATTCATCATGGAGAATTTGTACCTGTACATGATATATCTTGCTTCTATTTTTTTTCCCATTCTGCTCCCCTCCCTTCAACTCCTCTTCCTCTCCTTATTGACAGAAGCTCTGTTTCCATTTTTTTCCTTACATTCTCTCTTTTTATTCCCTGTCCCTCCGTTCAAGTCAAGTTGAATAGGTTTTTGTTACTTGCAATTAAAGATTGATTTCTTCTGTGCTGGGAATCGAGCTCAGGGGCTAACACACACTAGGTAACTGCCCTACCACTGAGCTGTACCCTTAAACCCCTGAAAGAGCAACTAATGTAGACCTAACGGGGTCCCTGGTCTTCAGGAAGCGGACAGCTACAACTTCCGGATCCCAAGACAATCTGACTGCTTGCCCTGGTGGGGTGTGCTAAGCTGTCATTTCACTGACTTCCTGTAATTTTTTTTTAATCCTTTTCATTTGACCTTCGTGTCTTAAATCTTCGTGGGACAAGTTGCTGCCTCGTCCCCTTTATTCGGGGAAGTGTGCAGGGCAGCTCCTGAAGCTGCTGTCCCAGATTCTCTCTCACCACGCCCAGCAATCCACCTGCTGTACGATCCTTCAAAGGCTGCCGGCCGCATCTCTGAGTTTCAGGACCGGGAGCCACGGTCCTTCGCTCATTAGCGTTGATTAGAACAATCGCTGCCCCCCAGCAGAGAGCAGTCCGAGGCATATTAATAGCTGGGCAGTGCTGGGACGTCTCCTTTCTTCCCGGGCATCTCTGATGGAACAAGCTTTTGTGTGTTTGGTTTCCATGCACGAGACCCCCAGTGTCTCACTGCGTGTACAGCGGTTTGAGGAAATTCGGAGAGAAACTGTCCGAACGCACTGGGCAGGGGTTATTCAAGATCACAAGGGTTTCTCCCCTGCCGAAGGCTCCTGCTCTGGGTTCTCCCGGTGCCAGACCTTCGGGACCGTGGGGACGTCGTTTACAGAAGGGGAAGGGGGAGATCAGGGGCTGCCTGGATCTTCAGTCCCTCCCAGCCCAGTCACGGGTGCGCCCAGCTGTGGGCTGGACCTTGGCCAGCGCCCGGAGCACCCTGTCCTCCCGTGGGCCGTGACTCCTTCTTCCAGCCTTTGTCAATTCATCCATTTTCTCGCCCCTTCCGTGGCACCCAGTGTACCCACCAAGGATGCTGCTGGGCGCTGGGGCTGAGCAGTGGAGTCATGCAGACAGGGCCCTCGCCTGTGGTGCCTCCAAGCAGACCGGAAGTAGCACCAAGTCACTACCTGCTCAGGAAGCACAGGACAGAAGCCCAGGGATGCTTAGGGGAAGCATCATTTCTGCAGAGACTTGAGAGACGAGCGAGAGGCAAGGAAGAGGAAATAGAAAGAACAAAGGCAAGAAGGAGGGAAGAGGAAATAAAAAGAACAATGATCAGAAGAGGCTGAAGCCCAGGGGGAGGGAAAGTGTTACCAATATTGCCTTGTATGCCTATAATTCAGGAGGCTGAAGCAGGAGGATCGCTGTGAGTTACAGGCCAGCCTGTGCTATATAGTGAGTTCAAGACCATCCTGAACTACATAGAGAGACCCTGTATCAAAAAAAAAAAAAAAACCAAAAAAACAAAAACAGAAACAGCAGAAAACAGTGTCACCTCAGGAAATCTTTAGAACAACCCTGGGAGCTAGGTACCAGTGCTAACACCATCCCCATTTTGCAAATGGGGAAACTGAGGCACAGAGCAGTTGGCTAATCTGCCTTAGCTTGCATGTGGAGGGAGCAATGGAGCCACAACCAAGCCCACTTGGCTCTGGAGTCCACCCAGCTGAACATGAAGGTCTCCCATGTCTACTAGAATGGGCCCTGCTGAAGGGGCTGCGCAGGGTACAGCCGGCCTTCCCGGGTGGCCTGCACTTGTCAAAGCAGTACAAATCCTGCCATCTGGGTGGCCGTCCTGGCTTCTGTAGAGTCCTTCCCGCTCAGGAGCTTCTGATGCCTGAAATCTCTGCCGTGGCTCCAGCCCACACTCCCGTCTCCCTTCTCCCAATGCCCATGGTGCATCGTGAGTGGCACACAATCAACTCCTGTGTGCATTGTTCTCTCGCTCTTTTGTGTTCATTCATCCATTCAACTCCTTGGAGATGACTCATAGTTTGGGAGATAGTTGAAGGTCTATTGCTTTATGTATAAAAGTTTATAAAGAAAAAGCCCAAGCTCAGGGCATTAAAAAAAATACATCTCTCTTGACATTTTCTATGCCTGCTTGTGTCCTTTACCTGAGAACCCCTTGCCATGCCTTGAAAAACTGAAGAAATTGCCTGGGGTGGTGGCCCATGCCTGTGATCCCAGCACTTGGGAGGCTGAGGCAGGAGGACAGCCTGGGCTATATAGGGAGTTCCAAGCCAGCCTGAACTACATAGTTAGACCCTGACTCAGAAAAAAAGGAGGAGGAGAAGGAGGAGGAGGAGGAGGAGGCAAAAAAGAAGAAGGAGAAAAAGAAAAAGAAATCAAGGACTTTCTGTTTATAACCAGACAAAAGGATGCCCAGTCTGTCGAGATCAAGAAAAATAAGGATAAATGGGGCATGGTGGCACATACCTGTAATCCCAGCACTGGTCTCCAACTCTCAGCAGTCCTCCTGCCTCAGCTTCCCGTGTGCTGGGATTACAGGTATGCACCGAACTGTCCTGCTTCCTTTGTGCTCTGTCGGTTTGATGTCTCCACCCTATCAACTGAGGACCTCATACGGACCACAGAAGCATCTGGGCCCCAGTTCTCCAAGGTCCCACTCTTCCTCTACTGGGAATCATCTGTCAAGCAGGTGGAGCAGATTTCAGAGCGACTCCAGGGGGTCATCTGCTCACTGCTTTTGAGGAGCCTCGTCCAGCCATCATGGGCTGGAAGCCAGGCCACTAAGCCTTGCCAGGCTGCAGAATGAGGGTTCAGGCCGCTCCTTATGTCTCCCACAGGTGAGCATCATGGCATGACTTGTGTGACCCTCTCAGACACTGCCAGGACCTTCCACGCTGGCTTGCAGGTCCTCGCCATGCCCTGCAGTGCAGTCCCATCCTGTGTCTACAGTGTGTCTGCTGCATACACAACAATAGTGTCCCGCCGGCCCTGTCTGTGGCTGGGCACGTGGTAAGTGCACAGTGCCGCCTCTTTTGTAGCTGAACACACCCCCTCCAGGGCTCCTCAAAGCAGCCCTTTGCAGGGTGCCTTCTGTGGGCCAGCGAAGTCGCCAGGGACATGGAGATCAAAGGTCACAGTCCACAGGGGAGGTAAGCGAGGAGGGGACAGAAACATGCAAGGGACAAAGGGGCACCTCTCTCACTACAGATATATTGAACATGGAAACAGCTTCCACATGCAAATAAAACCTGCCGCTGACTCACAGCCGACATATACTTAGCCACCCACCAGCCGCTATATAGCAAAGAACCAAATATTGTTCTCAGGCCAGCGAACACCCAAGCACCTGTCTCCTGGCGCAAGCGCACAAGAAGCTCTGCTTGCTGTAGTAGGAGACTGAAATTACACAGACGTATTTCTGAACATTAACTCCAAACCTTAGCAACTGGGGCAGGAGACTGAAACTCCCCGAGTTGTGGCCAAACCAGCTGTGCTGTGGGGTTACCCTTCCTAAGTTCACTGAGCTGTTCGGGGGGCACAAGAGGTAAAATCAAGAAAGAAAACCCCCATACCCTCAACAGGTACGTCTCAAATGTCATGAACACACATTTAAGGGAAAGAAATCCATATCTTTTGTTGAGCAGGGAAAGAAGTTATGGAATGTATTAATCAGGGTTTCCCAGAGAAATACAATGTATCTATCCCATAAAATAGATATATGTGAGGGGAAGAATTTATTATCAGGAATTGGCTCATACACAGTTATGGGGGCTGGCAAGCCCAAGTTCAAAATCTGCAGGGTAGGAGCCAGGCATGGTGGTGCATGGGTGTAATCTCAGCACTCAGGAGGCTGAAGCAGGAGGATTGCCCTGAGCGAGGCCAGCCTGAACTACATAGTGAGACCCTGTCTCAAAAAACCAAAACAAAACAAAAACAAAAACAAACAAAATCTGCAGGGTGGGCCAGCAGGCTGTAGACCCAGGAAAGCCAATGTTCTTGGTTGGGTCCAAAGAACCCAAGAAGGGCTCATGTTGTAGATGAAGTCCAAAGGTCTGCTGGACAATTCCCTCTTGTTCAAAGGAGGCTGATCTTTTTGTTCTATTCAGCCCTTTAGCTGATTGGACAAGGCCCACCTGCATTAGGGAGGGCAGCTGGCTTCCTCAAAGCCCACTTATTTCAGTTCAGTCTTGAAGAGACATCCAGAATGTCTGACCAAATGTTGAGTATCACAACAACAAAGAAGACATGAAATTAACCATCGCATTGCACCCTGCTGGGAACGTGTCTGAAGACTTTTTTTTTTTGGTGCTGGGGATCGAATTCAGGGCTTTGCGCTTACTAGGCAAGCGCTCTACCACTGAGCTAAATCCCCAACCCCGTCTGAAGACTTCTTAGACCAGGCTCTTGTGATTTCGACACCTGTCCCTGCCTCTGTGGGATCTGATTTAGCACCTCTAGGAGGGAAGGGGAGTGGAGAGAACTCTGACCGCCACTATGCAGAAGCACTGACCATAGTTATCCGGGAAATCCAGGTGAAAAGTTCCACTCAGATGTTTTGTCTGTCAGTCAACAGCTGCAATGTGGCAGAAGAGGAAAAAGTTTCTCTCTGACGAGCTGGTGTTCTAGGCAAATAAACCACTGAAACAACTTAGGAGAGTAAACCCAACTGGGGGGACCTGTTCATTCCACATTGTGCGCTGTGGTAGCCATTCCGCACAACATTAACTGCGCTAATTATAACAGGGATTCAAGTCATGAGCTTTCACTAACATTGTATTAGGCACCAAGTCCCCTAGCAGCAGAATGGGAATCTCTCTGGTCCCAAACAGAAAGGGGAAAAACCCTACTATTTATGGGGCCCCGCGGTGTCCCCAGCATTTCCCTGTGATAACTCTTCCCCTTTGCAACAGCCCTTTGAGTTAGGCATTATTTTTTTTCCTGTTCAGAGATCAAGGTTAAATCACAAACAGGAGGAATCTAGGGTCTTCTGGCTTCAAGTTTCATGTGTTCCCTCTTGCTCCAGCCAGCTCCCTCTCACCACGTAATTTAGAAAAAATAACAAGAACTTCAAATAAATAAGGTAATAACTTTTCAGTACTTTCTTTGTGAGCTGTCTGTTCCCTAGAGTTCTTTCCAGCTTGCTGGGTATGATGCTTAGTTTTTTTCCTAGATTTACTAGGACACAACTCCCAGAGGGAGGACACAGAATAGTCAGATCCTCCCTAGAATCCCTATGGAAGCAGCAGGGATCTGGGTAGATACGTTCAAGAATGGGTCTTGAGTCAGGAGTGGCAATGTAATCCCAGCACTCAGGAGGGGGATGCAGGAGGATCACCATGAGTTCGAGGCCAGACTGAGCTACATCATGACTTCAAGGACAATCAGAACTACATAGAAAGATCCTGTCTCAAAGAACGAACTTTGGCACCAGCGCCTCATGGGTCAGTATCCAGGCTCTGCTGCTCATTAGCTGTGTGACCTTGTACGTGACACTTGGCCATCCTGTGTGTTAATTTCCTCATCTGTGAAACGAGGCAGTGATCATAACAGTACCTACTCTGTGGCTGCATTAGGCAGACTGGATGAGTGAATTCTTGTGAAAGACCGAAAATAGTGCTTGACACATGTAATTAGTCAGTGGCAGGGGGTGCTGGGGATCAAACTCAAGGCCTTGTGCTTGCTAGACAAGTGTTCTACCACTGAGCTAAATCCTCAGCCCCCATAATCACTCAGTGAATGTTAGCTTTTCTGTGTCCCTGCACTGAAAGTACCCAGAACTTTCTTTTCTTCTAGTCTGAGTTCTTCCACACACACAGAGATAGACAGAGGGCCCCTCTGAACCCTCATAAAATGCAATTTCCTACTATGTTATTGTTTCGAAGCAGTTTTCAACCATGATTCCAGATGATCATAACTTATCTGAGTTGTTGATAAATATTTGATTGAATGAAAGCAGAAATTTTCGGGACTGGGGGAGAGAAAGCAGTCAGTCTTGCCCATGGTCACCCGGGGAAGATGCCCACAGAAACTAGATTTTGTGACAAACAATTTAGTATGTGTGTTCTTTCTGCGTAGCCCCTCTCTCCCCACCAGCTCCCCCTCGGGGGTCTCCATCTCCATCATCCACCTCTTCTAGCATCTCCTCATGCCTGAAGCTACTTCCGGAAGCTTACAATTTACTGGTCATACAGAAAGCATTTTATCTGACCTTCTACCCGCAAATTCTTTCCATTGGGATTTCTCTGTGTCCGGCTCCACCCCAGCCCACAGGGCAATAAACGATCCTGTGTCGGCTGCCCAGCCCCAGGGATTCCAGAAATAACAGCAGGCTCTCCATTAGGAGGCTGGAACATAGTAAGGCATTTCTGCATCAAGACACGCTCCTTCTAGCCAGGCCTCTGCTGTCCATCACAGCACAAAGCAACCTTTACTAGTGGGGTGGGAGGGGCAACCGGGAGGGGGACTGAATTTCTGGAAAGTCTGCACCTTCCCCTCCCAACTGTCTCCCCTCTCAGATCTTCCATTCTGGACATTCACTAGATCGGCTTGTCGCCACTTAAAATTCAGATTTGTTTCTTGCTCTTGATATTCCTTGCCTTTCTATGATCCAGGCTTCCTAGGATACGCTGCGATTGCCATCACAGCAGTGTCAGCCCAGATGGCAATTTTTATCCTAAGAGCAGTATACAGCCACCTTTCTTGGAGTTGGGAGACTGGGAAGTGCCAGGAGACAAGGGAGCGGTTTCATAGGAGAGGAAAATTCGAGATCTCCCCAAATACGTGGTATGTGGGGCAAACGTTTCTTGTGTCAGAAGGGTGTTTATTCACCGAGGGAGGAGACAAATCAGAAGTCTACATTTTAGCTTCACAAAGTGTCTTCTCAAAAAATACCAGGAAATTATTTTTTAAAATGCGCACACATGCTTTACAGGTGACAATGTGAAATTCTATCTATATTTCTATTTATATGCATAACCTGGAAAAGGTAGAAAAGACAAATAAAATTGCATTGGGGGTGGGTGTGTAGTTGTGACTCATTTTCTACAAATCGTGCTTAAATGTCATTTCTCATTATTAAAAAAAAAAAATAGCAATAGCAATACCACAGAGATCCACGAGGGTCTCTCGGGATCTCCCTCTCTCCGAGGAAATCTGGTTTTGGGTGACGGTGTGAAAATTTGAATGTGTCATGTCAAAGTTACACTTAAGCCACTTTCTCGAGAACTAATTCCTCTTTAATGGGGATGGGATTATTTCTAATTCGCGGCCCTGGCAGCCACGTCATGCACGAAAGGCTGGGTTTAGCGTTTTGAGCTTCAAACCTTTGTCACGAATATAAAAGGTGGAGGGAAAAGAAGAAAGAGAGAGAGAAAGAAAGGCGCTTGTGCAACGCAGCGGGCGATCCCGTCACCCTCCGAAGCCCGGGGAGCGCCTGGCCGGCTGCAGGACGCAGGGCGCCGAAGGGGCCCGGCCAGGAGGTCGCGCGCGCCTCGCGGTCTCGGGCCGCGCCCCAGAAGCGCCGGGGCGGCGGGGAGGAAGAGGGGAGTCGGTAACAGCATCGCCATGGCAACAGTGACGTCCTTTTACCCTGGATCTAATTGGAGGAAACCCCGTGGCCGAAGCCGCAGCCTGCCGGCCAACCGAACTTGTCCGGGCGACCCACCCTCCTAGCCTCCGCTTCCCCTCGCGTCCCGCCCCTCGCGCCCCCTTCCGCGCGCTCGATTCTCATTGCTCAGTGGCAGGGCTGGAGGCGGGACTCCACGGGAGACGCGGCTTCCTATTGGGCAGCTGTCCGCACCTCGGCTCCGTGTTAGTTAGGTTGAGACGGGAGGGTCCTCGGCTAAAGCCAAAAGCACATCAAAGTGGTGGGACTCGCGTCGCTGCCGCGGAGAAGAAAAGGTGAGTCTCTCAGGGTGTGGCTTCTGGCGTCCTCTGGCCGTGGCGGGGTCTGAGGGCCGGCCGGGGACGCAGCCCCCGGGAGCGGTCGGCCGTCGACGCCTCTCGCCTCAGGGAACGGCTGGCGGCGGGAAGGTGCGGGGCCAACGGCCGCTTCCATCTTGGGCCGGTCGGGCGGGGGTGGCGGGCTCGGTTCGCCCCGTGTTCGCCTGCCGGTCTCCGCCTCCTCCTGTGCGGGCCTCGGTCACTCCGGGGCCTGGAATGAGCGGTCGGGCGGGAGCGGGGTAGGGAAATGGAAGCGGAACGCGTGTGCGCTGAGACAAAGCGGGTGGCGGGCCGCATTGTCTGACGCGCTCCCCTCCCTGCTTTTTGTCCTCGCCGGCGCCGCCCCGCCCCTCCAGCTCTCGAGGCGGACTCCTCCCGATCCGGGTCGGCGCTCGCCCTCGCTCGCCTCGCCCTCGGCCTCCCGGTCCCCCCAACTACCAGCGCCATGGAGAAGACCGAGCTGATCCAGAAGGCCAAGCTGGCCGAGCAGGCCGAGCGCTACGACGACATGGCCACCTGCATGAAGGCAGTGACCGAGCAGGGCGCCGAGCTG
>PVJO010008148.1:0-77036 GCA_004026905.1 Hystrix cristata | reverse complement strand
GTGTTCTTTGTCATGGAAGTATCTTACTTCTCCATCAATTTTGAAAGACAGTTTTGCAGGGTACATCAATCTGGGCTGAAAGTTGTTGTCTTTTAGGGCTTGAAATACTTCACTCCAAGCTCTCCTTAACTTGAGGGTTTGTGTTGAGAAGTCTGCTGTGATTCTGATGGGCTTTCCTTGATAGGTTATTTGTTTCTTTAACAGCTTTCCCATATTCTGTTCTTGTGTGGAATTTGTGAAAACTTGACTATTATATGCCTTGGGGTAGATTTTTGTTGATCATGGCTAATTGGAGTTCTGTATACCTCACTTATCTGTATGTCCAGTTCTTTTTCCATACTTGGGAAGTTTTCTGCCATTACTTCTGTGAACAGGTTTCTTATGTGATTTGTGCTATCTCCTGCTTTTTCATTGACTCTGATCAATCTTATGTTATTTTTCTTCATGTCATCTAGCAGCTGTTGTATTGATTTTTCATGGTCCCTTACCATTTTGAAGGACTCTTTCTTTTCTCGATCATTAATCACAATCTTGTCTTCTATACCTGAGATTCTCTCTTCACATTGTTTTGTTGTACTGCCAATACTTTCAATAGAATTTTTAATCTCTTGGACATCTGTTTGAATCTATTTCATGAATTCTATTTCTTTCCTGTGTTGGGGATTTATGGTTTCCATCATTTTTCTAAGATCCTCTATTTTTTAATCTGTATCTGCTCTAGAGTCACTAATCATGTCTTTCATTCTGGAAATGATTTATGTTTTGATGTTTTCTAGAGCCTCACTCATCTGCTTTGTTACTTCTGCTGTTACTGCTTCCAAGAGTCTGGGTGGGAAGCTTTCAGATTGTTCTACTTCATTACCCCCTAGGTTTGCTTTTGGTGAGTTGGAGGTATGGGGTTGCATCTTATTTGTGTGTCTTCTCATTTTCTATTTTTTTTTTCTTTAGTTTAGTTCCTGTGTTGATGCTTATGAATTGCCTGTGGGAGGTAGCTTTTTTTGTTAGTTTTGAGAACCTTTTGGAAGTGAGTACTTACTCAGAGATGTCTTACAGGTGTAGCTGGTTTTTGTATTATGAGTCTGTTGCAAAATCTTGCCTCTTCAATTTATTGGGGCCGAGAAGTTGCTATCTATTTCGCCAGCCCTTAGTTCTTTGACCATGGCCTACAGTGTTATTTGTGACCCTCTGCCAATCTTAGTCTTGGCATGCAAGGAAGAACTGAGTAGAACAATTCTGTCACCTTGGCTAAAGTAGTACAATCAGCAACAACAATAGCATCAGACACAGTCTAGAAAATAACAAACTGTAGTAACCATTGATCTGCCACCTTATACCTTATGAACCAGATTTGTGGTTATATAACAATATCCCAAATAAACCAGAAACTTGTATGCAGTAAATATGCCCTCAATACGGTGATTTTACTCTCAGAGAAGAAAATTCAAAAGAGATTAGGAGGAAAGGATAGAGAAATAGAAGAGAAAGAGATGAGAAGCAAGGTTGGAAACTAGGGGGAAATTATACAAACTTTGGGGAACTGGTAGGGGAAACAGAAGGAAAGGAGAGAAGGAAGAAGTAAAACAAGGACAGAACAAAAAAAAACAGCAAAAAACTAGAAAGTCACTTTCCTAAAAAAACAGAAAGAGGAAAAAAAAAAACAAGAAAAAGGAGAGCAGAGAGGAGAAAAATATTAAATAAAATGAAATAAAATAAAATGTCCACTTCCAGGTGTGTCTCTGCTGTCACTGGTAGACAGAGTAGACAGACCCAGGTCCTTGGTGATTAATCCCAGCAGTAGATTTTGGCAGGGTAGCAAGTATTCCCAGCTGGGTTCAATAGCAAGGCTTCACCCTTTCCATTGAAGTTCAGCCTGATCACTGGCCGTGAGGTTGAAATCCAGTTTGTTCAGTTGGAGACACTCTGTGTGTCTCCAGTCGGCTTGGACTCAGTTCCCTGCCAGTTTGAACTTGGCTCCTTTCCCTCCTTCCAACTCGAGTTTGAACTCTGCCCTGCCTTGCCCCAGCACCAAAAGCCACTAGCAGCTTTTCTGAGTTCTGAGCTCGGCCCCTTTCCAAGATGGAGATCAGCCGATTGCCACCCTCTCCTGGGGGCCGTCTGAGATCAGATAACTCAGGTAACTCACCAGCCACTGCAGTCTTCAGTGTCCACCACTCTGCTCCATTTGTGTGTCTTTCCATGGAGGTCTCTGCTGTCTCCAGTGGTCACTGTGTGCCTGCAGGCTCACACTGTGTCACTCATGCTGAAAACTGGGGCCGTGAGTTGGGGCCATAAGCCATGCTGTGTGCCGGGGGCGTGTAGGGTTGTGACCCCAGCTGCAAGCTGCTGCTGTGAGCCGGGCTGTGACCCGAGTCCTCGAACCCAGACCTTGACCCGGGACTGTGAGGCGGGGCTCTGAGCTGGGGCCATGAGCCAGAGGTCTGGGAGAAAGTGTCGTTTGTCCGTCCCTTTCTTCTTCTGGGCTGGTCTCTCTTTTTGCTTTCCCCACATGCTTCAACTCTTGCTTCAGCTCCCTGTTGGGTCCTGAGAACACGCTTCCCTCCTTCTTCTCTTCCCTAAATTGCTATATTCCAGTGTCTGGATAACAAATCTCGGAGAGGCTCTTACTCTCCTTCTCTCCGCTCCACCATCTTCCCAGAAGTCTTACATGATGTTTTTAAACATGGCTGTGAATTCTTTGACAATCTTCTCATGGAGAGATAGGGGTCTATGTCTCTTCTTGAAGCTGGGGAGGATTGTGACAGTTTTGGTCAAATAGTATGATGGGAGTGATACTACATCTCTGAGGTTAGCATACAAGTTCAGATAGTTTCTGCTTCGAGCCCCAAGACATCAGATAAGAAGTCTGATTACTCCGAGGCTACCATACTGGAAGGGCACACACAGTGCTTCAGCTGGCAGTCCTGACTAAGTCCAGCCTTACAGCCATCTACCTTTTGCCACAGAGTGTCAGACATGTGATTGGGGCCATCTGCAATCTGCCTACAGCAAAGAGACCACCATCAACATTCATCTATAGAGCCCAGCCACAATTCCCACTAGATATAGTAAGGTGGTAGTTGTTTTAAATTGTTGAGTTTCAGAGTAATTTGGTCCACAGCAATATATTAGTAGAACTCTTAACGTTGGAGTTCGCAGTTTATTATTCCACACATTGACTGGGTGGAATAATTGCACTGGAATGTTGGGGCCATGAAAGGAATCTTCATCTCTTCACAGTGATCTAGCTTCAGTTCTACTGACTCATTGTCAGAACTTGGGCAAGTCTTCCAACCTTGATAATGTTTGGTAATAATACTTGCCTTACCTACTACACAGAGAAGGAAGTGTGGCCTTGAGAAAAATGTAAGCTAATATGTGTGCAAGGAATTTAAAAAATGAAGCACTACAGAAAGATAATACTTCTCTGTTCATTCTTAGAGATGCATTTATATCATTGCTTTAGCACTTATCACATTGTATTTTAATTGGATAAATGCATCTATCACTTCTCTACTGCTTTTACCTACAATAGTATAAAACTCAGTAGTTGTTTAATAAATATTGCTCAAAAATAGCTTCAGAGAGCGTCAGCAGAGACATAGATTTTAACCAGGCAGAGTTAAAGAAATACATGCTCAGAGAAAATAGAGTATGGACCCTCGAGAGATAGGTACACTGGGGTCTGGGGTTGAGGATATATATGTGATCTTAGAGGTATCCTTTAAGATGGGTGATCTAAGATGATTTGCCTAAAAACCAAACCAAACCAAACAAAACCCAAGGAAAGAAAAATAACTTTGTAGAATTAAAACTAGGTAAGGAAAGACTGGTAAAAATTTAGACACAGATTTTTTAAAAAGACTGTTTGCAGTATAGAAGATGTTAGAGATAATCCATTTCTGCTCATCTTAATTTTCTAATGGACTCAAAAAATACTACGTATTTGAAATTGACAAATTTAGTAGAAATCCATGTCGTGCCTGTTATCCAATAGTTGTGGTTGGTGCAATACTTACCAGTTCTACTTTAAAATGGAAAGAAATTTGGTAGGAAAGGATAAAGGAAAGAGATAAAGATGTGCATCATTTTGAGGATTAATGAACACAGCATTATCCAGAAAGTTTATGGCTCAGAAAATCAACTTTCTAGAAACATCGAGTGTCCTCTGCTGGTAGAGGAATGCCTTGAATGAGTTGAGGAGTCACAGAGGAGGTTTATAGGCCAGCGCTACCTTAGCCCAACTGAAATCATTGTAAACCTCTATGGTAGAATACAGTTCGAATACACCAAAGATGTGACCTTTTTCCTTGGAAAGTTCACAGTCTAGTGTGAAGGAACCATGTAGTTTGCAAACTTAGTTTATGAAATAGTTTATGCGAGTTTTGTTGCAGTTAGGAGGAACTGTGGGAGAGAGTAAGGGGCCAGGCTGTCAGGCAGTGAGAAGTCCAGCCCCAGTAAAGATGACACACCGGGCTATGAGAAGGCCGGTGAAGGGGCTCAGTGAGAAAAGCAAGGAGGGAAGATGGGCAGGCAGAAGCAAAACACAAATCAGAGGTACAGTCAGTCCTCTGTATCTCTGGGTTGTGCATCCGTGGATGCAACCAAGTTTAGGTGAAAAATATTTGGAAAAGCAAATTGTGTCTTTACTGAACATATACACTCTTTTTGTTTGTTATTATTCCCAAACAATATAGTATAACAACTATTTACATAGTGTGTATATTGTATTAGGTATTATAAATAATCTAGGGATGATTTAGAGTACACAGGGGGATGGGCATAGTTATATGCAAATCCTGTACCATTTTATATAGGAGATACTGGATTTTCCTGCACCCAGGCAGGTCCTGGAACCAATTCAGTTCCCCACGGATATTGAGGGATGATAGTTTTTGGCTTTTAGAAAGTTCCTACTAAAATGTAAAATTTCATTATGTGAGAAGAAGGCAGTATGTGGTGGAAATAGAAATAAGCTTTAAGCAATATAGACCTGAGTTTAAAACCCCAAATTTTCCACCTTGTTATCCCACACAAGTTATTTAACCTCTCTGAACTTTAGTTGCTTCATTCATAAAATGCCTTCTGGGGTTCATAAGGTGCACAAAAAATGTTTGTAAAATGGTAGACGAGTGGTGGTTATTCCTCACGAGCCATTGCGTCAGCCAACCGGAGCTACTATAGAGAGGTGCTTTGGGAAGGAAGAGCCAACCAGAAGGTAAAGGAGGGTAAAGAGGAAGTGAGCAGGCCTTCAAAATATTGCCTGCCTCACAGTTTATCCAGAGCAGGTAGTCCATGAACTTGGATGAAAAAACAAAATGAAATCAAGCTAAAAACCAAATAAACTCTCTCAAAAACCTCACATCTTTATTTTCACTGAACTATGACTAAAATTTGACCTTGTCTTTTATTATGTGTATATGAAAGGAGCCCCAGAATGGCAGCAGCATTTGTGAATTTGTCCAAATCCAAATATCCAAGTCATGGATATTTCCTTATTAATTATAGTGGTTACAGGTATTTTAAAATATCATTCATACTAATCAGTATTTTAAAATTATTATAGTACTTCTACCACCATTGCTATTTAATATATTAATGAAACAGCATATACATTTTGCTGCCCCCAATTTACTTCAAAATATTTTGATAACAGAATTTCAAGATAATTAGCTCCTTTAGCAATTCTCTTTGTTTTATGTATTCTGAGGAGTCCATAGGCATCATGAGGCCACCGAAGGAGACCAAACAGAAAAATTCAAACATTTTCAGCTGGTTCAAGAACTAGCTTGGGGGGTTGGCAATTTAGCTCAGTGGTAGGGCAACCCCCCAAAAAGGAACCAGCTTGGTAGTGTGGCTACTCAGAGTTACTGAGAAATTTACCTTCTTTTCTGAGGCTTGTTGATAATGATAGAGATGCTTACCATTCTGGTCTTCTAGAAATCAAACAAAGGCAAAGGGAGAGAGCGATATGTTTCTATTCATGTCTACATCTACATCATTTATTTATTTTTCCTTTTAATTTTCCTATCCAGGGTGATCATTTTGGGTATAAAGAGAGAATTGTATTAATGGAGTGCATTACAAAGAGAAAGTCAAAAAGTTGCTATCCTACTGAAGAACAAACCTCTTACTTATGAGTAGGGAGGAAATATTAAGCTAGCACATTGAGGGAACTGGGAGTGAAAGCAGTTTGTTATTTTCCAGAACAGTTGAGCTGCTCTGTTTTTTCTAGTCCTCCTATCTGTCGGATGATCGAGATGTTTGAGAGTTGCTTTGCTTGCCATCCACAGCTTCTTTTGGTACTTTTCTGGATCTTTCAGGTGTGTTTTATTTTGGGGGAGCTTAAAGTAAGGCACGGAATCCTAGGAACCATGGCTCTTTTCAAGTACTATGACTGGCAAGCAGTAAGGCAAGGTTAGGGGAGCCGGGGAAGGGCTAGATGCAGGGTAGGGGGAGACCAAGAAATTTCACAGGCAATTTGACCATTAACTAGCTGGGGAGGAAGCTCAGTGGTACAGTGCTTGCCTAGCAACCACAAGGCCCTGAGTTCGATTTCGATCCCCAGCACCAAAAAAAAAAAAAAAAAAAAAAAAAAAATTAACTAGACCAAGAACTTCACATTTTCCCTTCATGTACTCCATAAAAGAATTTCAAAACTCTTTTAGAGTTGACATCTAAAAAATTTTTTAATCATAACTTTAGATAGTTGCAAAGTATGTATTACATGATATATTGAATATTATATCCAGGATTAAAATATATTTTCATCTAAACTTTGGAGCTCCAGGTTTAGCTCATTAAATTTATGGAGAATGTCCATCATGTAAATTAATTGGCAAAGCTAGTCCTTATTGTCAAGCCATTCTGCCAATTTAGATTTCCTTCATGTCAGACAAAAAAAAAGTCCGACTTCATTTCTTAATTCAAATAAATGTGTTAGCATGCAACCTTTTGGAACCTTCTTGCTTTTGACTTCTACTTCTGGGAAATGAAGGAAAGAAACAAGGGAGAGAGGGAAGGAGGAAAGCTCATGCAGAGGGGTTGCCATTGAATTTTCCACCTGCCTTCAGTGTTTCTTTCTGAAGTGCCCTTGCCATTTTCACACTCCAGAACAATGAACCTGAGTTAAGACTAGGGCAAGTGAAGACTGGCGGGTATGCCTTTTCTTTTCCAAAGCAGGCAGAAGGCAAGTGGTGAAAAGCAAAAAAAGGGTCCCTGTGGCACCCATCCTCGGCAGTATTGCTTTCAGGACAGAGGATATACTGCAGTCAAAGATTTAGCAAGTGACTTCTGCAAAGTCTCCCCACCCTTCCTGCCCATCTACTTCTTGGAGTCTTCATGACCAGGGGATATGTAACTGCCCTGTGAAGAGACCCCTGAGCTAGTTCAGCTCCGCCATGTTTATTGCAATGTGCCCCAATTTTTGAATCTTGAATTAGTGAATTGAGTGGCGGAGTCCAGAACAATCTCCTGGACCTGAACACAGCTGCCACGGCTCCAACTCGCCACAAACCAGTGGTCTGCAGCTCGGTGGTCACTGGGATTTAGCCAAGTTCAGTGGATTATTATTATTTTCTTTGTAAGCCACATGGTTAACCAGCCTTTTTTGTTTCCCAAACATGAATGTCTTAGCTTCTTTTTTTTCTCCCTTGAAAAGAGCACTGCCTTTGTTCTTGTTGTTCCCCAAGGAAGAAAAGGATCACAGCTACTCATTCTCATTTCTGTGCAGTTCTTGCTATCAAGCAGCAGTGTGGCTCAGACACTTCTTTAGAAAAATGAAAGCTAAACAAATACATGGGTTTCTGTCTTGGCGTTCCGAGTCCTGTTTTCACACCTCGCTGGAGTGGGAAGGGGGTGCAGCACCAGGGTAAGATGGTTGGGCCCATTGCATCTTCCCCCACAGGCAGTAATTTGCATGGAAATTGCTGCTCAGTGTTGTCAGGACTCCTCTAAACATTTCACTCCAAGAGTTATGCCCAACACGGGAGTTTGCCCTCAGGGCTCTATCTCTGTTGGGCCAGGAAAGTGAAATTCCTTCCTGAGAAAGGACTTGCCTCAGTTTCAGAGCCAGGAATCATCACATGACAAGACACAGATTTTTATCTGTCTGCAGAGTTGTCTGTCAATATAGAGAGTGCTGAGAGGGTGGGGAAGGTGGGGCAGGGTTTTGATCTTGTCTTGATGACTGGAGGAAGTGTTGAAGTATTTCCCCCAGTTTGCACTCTTCTACACTGGCAGGCAGGGTGTGGGGTGTGCTCCAGGACTGAAGAAAGGGGGAGCCAGACAGGAAAGGATTCCAGGCAGTGAAGCGAATTCCCTCCCTCTCATCTGAGCCGCCTGGCCCGGCCCCCTCTGGAGCAGCCTCCCACCCTGCCCTGGGGCCCTGACTCTCCTTCCGTAGATGTGCTTGACATCAGTGGTCACTCCCCAGTGTGGACAGAAGGGAGCTGAAGCTTTTTTGGGGCACAGATTCCTTCTTGCACCTCGCTGGGGGAGTGAGAAACTTGGCTCCAGGTTTCAGCCGCTGTGAACAGGCGGGGACATTTTCAGTTTCTATTTTATTGTATTTTTGTTAAGTCTGAGTGTGTGAGCAGCTCTCTTGATGGAGGATTGGCACTATTTTTTAACATTTCTGTCCTATGAAATGACCCCAAATTGTGACAAACCCAAGACAGGAAGACTGCAGATGCCCCTGGGATGTTGATGAGGTGCTGAATAAACAGCGACACGGTCCCCTCAGAGAGGTTTCAGACACAGCTCCATTCCTCCAACAGGGTCAGAGCCCCCAGGAGGCCTACCTGGCCCCAGGCCCTGTGTCTTCTGGGTCAGAAGAGAGCCCCGAAGTGTGAGCACTTTTATATTTGTGGAGGGCAACTGGGGCCTGAGGCAAGTGGTGTGGTTGAGCAGGAAAAGATGGCAGGGGCTTTGCTTCAAGATTTTAAAGAGAAAAGACACCATGTATATGAAGTGACGTCAAATAGGAATAAAAAAATAAATTCAATTCAAATATAAGCCTTTGACTTATTAACACTTACAAAATACCCACAGGGGACAGAAAGGCGTCTACCAGGTGCTTTCTAATGGAAGGTTTAAAACTTTTACTCATTTTGATTTTTTCATAAATTGTTTGGTTTGGCCTGGGGGTTGGGGTCTTTCTATATAATCATTATAATGGAATTTTGCTAAGAGGATGGATGGCATTAGAGGAAGTTCGGACTGAAGGAATTAGGACGACTTGACGGATAACAATCCAGCAGCATTGGTGACTTTAGGGCAAGAGGCAGCGGCTGCACATTGGTGGTTCAGAGGTCACGTCTACAGGTGCCAGTCAAGGGAACGTCACACTTGACTCAGGATTTTAAAATATATCGAAGTTGTCAATTACATTTATAAGCTCTGAGACTTCACACCAAAATTTTGGGTCCTAAGTTTGCTAGGAAAATCAGAGAAGCCGGAGACACAGGCCACAGTCCTGTGCGTTAATAACTGGGTTAACACGAGGGGTGCGTGGCTCTTTTTGTGATGGGGGCGCTGCAGTTTATGTGGTATTCCTGCTTGCTCCACTTCCACCGGCTCCACTTCCGGCCACGCCCTCCCGGATCTGCTCTGTCTGTGTGGACCTCTGGGTTTAGCCCCTGGGGGCCTGGAGGAGGCCGGCTGCCCACTGCCTGGCTTCCTGGGGGCCTGCTGGTCTGTGGTGGGGCTTTTGTGGACATCTCTAGTCATCTGCAGGGACTAACCGCCTGAGGGTTGACGCGATCCAGGACTTGCTAGGCCCAAATATGGTACCCGGCCATTTGAGAAAACGGCAGAAGCAGGAAGGCCACTCTCACCTCCCTCTGCCCTTCTCCCCGAGGTAGTTCCCTAAACCCTTCATTCCAGATGTGTCCTCCCTGGATCAGAGGAAAGAAACATCTTACTCCCAAAGCCTGGGGACTCAGAGAAGAATCTGAACAAACCGCCCTGCTAAGCTCTGCCCTGCTAGGTCCCTTAGATCACACGCTCCGTGTCTAGAAACTCCTCCAGGGCTTCCCACACTCTTCATCAAGCCTGAGCACAAAAATACCCAGCTTTCCTGTTTCTTTGGGTCTTCACTTCCTTAGCAAGACTTCTATGTAAATAAATCTGTTGCTTTTCTCTTATTATCTGTCTTACACATGCTACAGCTGTGAACCTGGTAATGGGTAAGAAAAGAAATATTTCCTCCCCTGCCAGTCCATGTCACTGTGGGATATTAGGACAGTTAGGAACATGTGTCATGATGTCATGGAGGGCCCATATCGGTGGCAGTTGCAAGCTCTATTGACTATATTAATGTTCGGCTGGGGATTTAGCTCAGTGATTCGAGTGCTTGCCTAGCAAACACAAGGCCCTGAGTTCGATCCCCAGCACCAAAAAAAAAAAAAAAAAGAAAACTATGAACATGTTAATGTTAGAAATTGGACCTAGTACTTAAGGGAAAGGAGTTTGTCCACCTTAAGCACAAATTACTGAAATCATAATTTTTACAACTAAATGTATTGATAAAACTGTGAAAAGAGTAATTTTCCTGCACTTAATTTTAGTTATTTGTTTTGAGCTAGGGCCTCACTATGTTGTCTAGGGTGGTCTTGAATTCCTCGACTCAAGGGATCCTCCTGCCTCAGCCTCCCAAGTAGCTGTGACTGTATGGGCGTTCCACTGCACCCAGTTGTTCTGCACTTTAAGTAGTTTCAGAGACACATGTCAATTATGCAGTGTTCTGAAAAAGAATGCCTTTAAGACATACATCTAAGAACACACAGATATGAAGAAGTGAAAACTCAGACCCCATCTGTCTTGTTTTCTGAGATATTTTATTCTCGTATTTGTGAATTCCATCCTCTGGCATTGTTATTGCTTTAGAGGAACATACTCTTGTACCTCTGCAAAATAAGGTGAGTTAGTCCCACCTACAGCAGGGGCTGTGGAAGACGAGCATTTTCTTATGAGACGAAGGCACCGGGGCACGAAGACGAGCCTGTCTAGGTCATCTGAATTCAAACCCTGTCCGTGCAACTTACCAGCTGTTAATCGCAAGGATGCTACCTAAATTCTCTAGGCTAATTTTTAAAAATGAAGATAGTAATACATTGGACTGCTTGGGGATTAAAGGATAAGTATAGGAGGCACACAGTTTAATGTACACGACCTAGTTAGTCTCAATAAATAGTGGCTTCTATGATAATGCTGATGATTTGTATTGCTCTTCCTGAAACCACTTATAGAGGCTCCCAGCTTCTCTGGGTCAATCTAATTATGAACCTGTCAAGCTGTGCAGCATCTGGATAAGACTGTGGGCGAAACGCAGACACACGCAGAACGCGCTCATTGCTTTCTCTCTGAGCACCATCTCACTTTGGCAAAGCATCCATAATACCCGTGTTTACTGAAGAGCCCTGTGGGCAAGCAGAATGAAAGGAAAGCCTCAAATGATGGCTAGCAGCAGGTCTGAAAGCGGGAGAGAGGGAGGAGAGAGAAAGGGAGAGAGAGACAGAGACAGAGGGAGAGAAAGAGAGTCAGAGAGAAAGGGAAAGGGGGGCTCTTTCTCATTTCACAGTGGAGAAGGAATTTACCTGGAGGCAGGAGAGGGTTAGATATGTGGATTTCATGCTGGGACCCTGCTGACTGTGCTGGTGAGCAATGGCTTGAATGGCTTCCTGTGGTTTGACCTTCTCTCCAGCCTAGAGGCTAAATGAACCTAATTAAGCAAACCAACAAGTGAGCAAACACACATTATAACCTGGGGGAGCTGGAGAGGAAGGGGAGCGCTCAGCCAGCAGGGCAGTGACAATGGCCTTGGCCTTGGCAAACAGTAACTGTGTGCTTTCCAGCGGCAGGAGCGAGTGGGGAAGAGCAGCAAAGTGGGAGCACAGTCCACACTCATGACAACTGGTGGGGGCAGCAGTCCTGCTCCAGAGAGAGCAGCTCAGGGCCAGAGTGAGGGAGGGCTGGTCTTTGCTGGTGAGGGCTCTTTGAAGCTTTGAACACACATGTCTTCTAATGGTAGTTGATTTTCTGTTAATAAAACTTCTTTGTGATTCATGTGGCCAATATGCTTGCAAGTGGGAGAGCTGGTGCCAGCTTACTTGGCTGTCTAAATTTGCTGAGGTTTCTGAATGAGTCTTAAAACATTAAAATGCTGACCTGACCTGTTAAAAGGTACCCCAGGGACCAAGCGCAGGTATTAGAAGGAGACCTGCCTTTGAGGTTTGGATAAATGCAGAAATGACTCCTGCCCGAGCCCTCAGATGGGCCCCAGGACTTGGACAAGACTGAAATAAAAGAATATAAACTCGTGTATTAAGAACCTCTCCCCCACTTCCCCTTCTTAGAAGTGCGTTAAACACTCCAGATTGGACTTGGTGGTCCAAAGCGGGACTTCTCGTCCTTCGTGTGTCTATGCCTATCTCTACAAGCGGTGGAGGGCTCATTCCGGCTGTGCCGGATGTTCTCAGTTTGCCCCTGCACACTTGTCCAACCGCTCTGTTCTCTGAGAGCCATCCTGTGTGGACTGGATCAGCTGGCCTCCTCCCACTTGTTGCATCTAGCCAGGGAAGAGCATCAATAAGAGACTCTATAGTGTACATTCCCATGCTGCTGTACTTCCTCCTCATTCAAGGCCACAGCTTTTATCTGGTGGCCCTCTGATCAGGAATGTCTCTCAAAGGCCCATGCGTTAAACCTTTTTTTTAAAAAATTGTGCTGGGGATCTAACTTAGGACCTTGCACTTGCTAGGCAAAGCATTCTACCACTGAGCTAAATCCCCAGCCCCAAAGTGGTAGAACTTTTAGGAAGTGGAGCCTCATGGGAAGTTTTAGACCACTGGGGGTGTGCGCTCCAAAGGGATGGTGGAGTCCAGCCTCTTCCTTCCTGACTGCAGTGGGATTAGTACTTTGCTCCACCATAAGCCTGTGACCACAATGTGCTGCTTCCTCATGGCCCCAAAGAAATGGGGCCAAGCAATCGCGCAAAACTGTGAGCCAAAACAAATCCATACTCTTTTTAAGCTGATTATTTCAGGTATTTTTTGTTATAGAAATGGGAAGCTAACACACCTTCTCTTACAGCTGCAACTGTAACGGACAACTTTCTGGGTCAGGACCTCCTCCTTTCACCCCCACCCCACAGAAGGTGGCTGTGGGGCACCCAGAACACATTGTATCCAATTCTTTTAACCCTCCTGTCAGAAACAGTCCCTTCTGCCTGCTTCTGTAATTGCTTCCCCCACATCTGGTTGGACACTTTCAAACTAGTCTCTACATCCTCATCAGGAGGGCTGAGACCTTTGCCTACTCCTCTCTCCCCATTCCCCGACTGTACCATCCCCCCAGTTGTCTTCCACTGGTCTAGCTCTTTCCCTCATGCCATTTTCCTGCCCCATTTTTAACCTTATCTTTTTGAGGATATGTCATGGATGGTGCTGCCTACCTCTCCCTTGCATCAGCCAGTGCTGTGGTAGAGAGCTGACTGCCAGAGGCCTCCAGGGGAGTAACTTAGGCAAAGTAAGGGCTTTGATACCACAAAGAGTGACTTCTGAAACTGCTCTGGAGTTTGGAATAAAGGTTATGAGGTGAAGCTGATAAAGAATCTTTTTCAAAAATCTGAAGCAGTTACCCCAAAGCCCAGTATATTGCTTTACATCAACCTGATTTGGTATATTACTATTCATTTCTGAAATATTTTCCTAAAATTTGTAGAACTGAATAATATAAATTTATTAGTGAGTATACATGGCAAACCACTATAGGATGTAATGTACATTTGCTCCTTATTGCAAGTGCAATTGTGTGTTCTTCGCCAGGGAAAGCTAACAGGGCAGACAGTGCTGTCCCCACTCAGCTATGCAGCACTGGCTCACTATATTGTCAATATAATCAGCCACCAAGCATCCCCCTCCCTGCTTTGAGTGGAGAGTTCCATAACGCACATCTTTACTTTCTGCCATTTAATCTAAAGAATTCTTTCAACCCCTAGTGGCTGACATACTTGGTGCAAAGAAATTTAAAACAAAAACCAAAAAAAAAAAACCACTTTGCGTTTGTCATTGGAAGAAATTTCAAGTAAGTGGTTGGGAAACTTCAAGAGCAGGTTGGGAAGAGTGAACTTAGGGCTGGGTGGGAGGCCTTGGACAACCTGAAGGAGTCTCATAAACCCCCCTGCAGTCTAAAGGACTGTCCAGAATTTTTCGCATGGTAGCTGGAAGAAACAATATAATGTAATGACTTGAAAGGAGTCAAAGAGAACTGAAGAGTCTGTAGATAATGACCTTGGTGCTATCAGAGGATGCCGGGGATCTGCAAGGAGATTGTGCTGTAAGCACCTGATTCACCAGCGTGCCCATTTCCAACACTGTACCCGCTGTCTGAACTAAAAGGGCTCCAAAAACCATTTATTTTCTGCTCTCTGTAACAGACTGACAAATGAAACAAAGGGAAGAAATAGAATTTTCATCTAGGGCTTTCCAAACAATACTAGCTACAGCTTTGCAAAAGAGGCCAAAATAAGCAGCTGTCATGCATTCATCAAATTCAGGAGTCTCCCAAGTATTAAATCAATTCCATCAAAGCAGTTTTATTGCCGATGGATGAATGGATTGAGGGAGATGTGTAGCTCTAAAAGGGCTTGCCATTTGGAGTAGAAAACCTGCCGTGTGGCCCAGTGGCTTGGTGCTGTTATTTCAGAGCCCAACGGTATTTACTGGGTAGACTCCAATTCTGTTGCTGCTGGGCTTACTTTGTTGAACTGCAGTATTTTAAAAGCATTCTACTTTCCATAAACTTAAAATCAAATTCAGAATATTTCTGTGATTCTGGTATTGCAGAGAACCATAGTCACTCACTCAAAATCAATACTTATGCCAGGGCTTGTCCCAGCTTTTAGTCTTTTGGTGACTGTAGCAGAAAGAAGAGTCTTTGGATCTAACTTTATTGTAGTAATTATCTTATTGTTTCTTGAATTAGCAAGTTGACTCTCTAAACATGGGTAACACATTGGATGCTCTCATTCTCATTGCTTATTCCTCTTTTGGTGCTGAGGATCGAACTCAGGGTGACTGAGCTAAATCCCCAGCCCTCTCATTGCTTATTCCTGAAGTTTAAGTGGGAATGAAATTAAAAACTGGGTCCCATCGTTTGTATTAAGTATGACCCAGCATGAGTAAGGCAGATGTTGTGCTTATTTTCTGGAAATATGATGAGTTTGCCTTGATTACTTGTTTTCTTTCAGCTAGGCATCATACTTGAGTGACAGGTGGCTGAATTTTGTGACTTTGCCTGGAACACATGAGAAGTGGCCTTGAGCAGAGTTAGTTGAGTGCAGTGATTCAGCTGAACTAAACGGCTATAGAGAGTCACACTGTGTACACCTGACTTCCCGTGTTTCTAGGGGAGGACTCTGCAGTATGCGTCCTTCCTGGAGACTGGCAAATTGAGTAAAGGTGGCAATGAAAAAACTATCTTCTATCCTTATAGAATAACTTTCTTTTGACTCATTTCAAATCTATTATCTTTAAAATGGCATCAGTAGAAGAACAATTCCCATAGTGCATTTGTCCTCTTTGGAGGTGCTTTGGATTAGCTACAGTGCTGTTCATAAAAGTCAAAAGACTTAAACCCTCCATACATGTTAAACACAGAAGCATACATGATTCTGCTTTGAGAATGTTAGAAGATATGAGCCAGCTCCCTGAAGATAGAAATAAACAAGTTTGAATCAAATTAGACGGAGGAGAGGGGTTTCTTATTGGAGAAATTAGTGGCAAACACTAGTATGAGCTATTTGGGGGAACTACAGAGCTTTTTTTCCCCTAAAGACCTTTAGAAATAAGGCTACATTTCTATTGTTCTGTATAGTGTTTGTTTTCTAGACAAAGGAATGGACTAGAGGGGATTTTTTCAATCTGTGTCCAGTGGGGCTTCTCAGGGTGGGTGGGAGAGAAACGTGTGGAGGGGCCAGGTGGTGAGACAGTGTAGCCACATCGCTGTCTCTGGGGCATACGCTGCTAACCCGGAAAAGACTTGGGAGACCCCTCACCTGAATTAGTTTCAAATTCAGACAGGAGATGATCAGGAAATCAGCATTAATGGATGAAAAACATTGAAAAATTTACTTTGAAACAAGAACATTTGTTCTTTAGCTATCATGGCTAAGAGACCTCTCATTTGTTTGAACGTACACATGTTACAGGTCTATAAAAGGGCTATGGTGTGTGGCTGCTTGTTTAATATTTGTTGAATAAATGGGCAGAGAGGAGAGCAGATATAGTAAACAGATTTAGCTGATTTATTGCTTGATGTTATTGGGCAAAGAAGCATTCCGATATGTTTGTTATATAGAAAACATATTTTTTTCTGGATAGTAAATATTTTGAAAGTATGGCTTTGTGGACCATACTATCAATTGTACCTATTCAATACTACTGTTATAGAGCCATAGATAATATATAAGTGAATGGACCTGGTTGTGTTCCAATAAAACTTTATTTGTAAAGCAGAAAGTGTGTTGGATTTGGGCCCGGACCATAGTTTGTTGGGTATGGGTATGGAGCCCAGAAGGGATCAGATCTCTCAACTTCAAGGCATAGTGAAGTCAATCACGGTGAATCATTATTCAGTGTGAGGAGCATCACTAGTGATGGCTTATTGTTGTATAAACATTTTTTGTTTAGTGGGCCTAAACTTTTATTTCAGAATAGTTGAAAAGAAAGCAACCATATGTGTATGTTGGCAAATGTTCATTTCACTTTGCTGTTATTTTAGCAAAGTTTCCTTTCTGCTTCTTAAACTCTTACAAAATGCTGCTACATGATAAAATATTGGAAAAATATATTTATTTTTCAGAAGAATTTTGATTTAGGAAAAGCTTTATGTGCTACAATTGTGAAAATTTTTTTTTATTCATAGAATTAATTCTCTTTCCCTCTTTACACAGATGTAGGCTCCTTTTTTAGGAAGACGCTAACAGCGATGGAACCAGATGAAGTCAGAGTGTTAACACTAGGCAATCCAACATGAACAAATTCAGGGTGTTGAACACATTCCTGGCAGAAGCAGAAACGGCTGACTCATAAATCAGCAGGGGTTTTGTAAATGTCTCATATACTACAAAGCTACTCTCTTTATGGAAACCTCTCCATATTTATTCTTGTTTCTCTCTGCCTCTTCTCCCTCCCTTTCCCTCCCCTACACTCCATTCCCTTTTCTCTGCCCTCTGCCCCCACCATGTCTGTCTCTCTCTCTCTGTGTCTCTCTCACTCACACATACACACATACATACACACATGCACACACAGAATAATTCCTGTCACTTTGGGGTTACTTAATTTACATTTTATTATTGTTACTATGGCATTTCAGTAGTTTTATCGACTATGATAACTGCATTAGTTCAAATCATTTTAAACTTGAGTTTACTTTTTTTTTTTTTTTGTGGTGCTGGGGATCGAACTCAGGGCCTTGTGCTTGAAAGGCAAGCACTCTAATCACTGAGCTAAATCCCCAGCCCCCTAAACTTGAATTACTTTAAAAAATCAAAACATCGTCTTTGAAAACAATCTTTATAATGGTAAGAGTTGAGATACAAAGTTATCTCATTAACTTTACCTACAGAACCATTAGCACAGTTTAAAAAAAAATCTAGGACAGTATAGCATTTCAATATGTAACATTATTTTCTTGAGCAATGTATACCTAGCTAGAAATAAATTTCATTTATACGAATTATTTTTTAAAAAACATCTGATATATAACAAGTAGCTAATTAATATAAACTTTCATGATGAATTCTGCAAACTGCCTGGAAACTTAACAAATTTGGTTCTGGGATTTCTGTGGCCCTAAGGAAGTATTTCAGATTTTACCTCAGTTTTTGCATCTTAGAATCATGAATTTAAGTTAAAAAGAAAAGGCTAGAGATAAACTTATCTGACTATAAGTCTTTATTTTCATTTTATGTTTACTAATAATGGGCCTAAAACTCAGGTGAATGCTCAGGGTCTCATAGTTCATGGGAATTTTGGTGTGTTAGAGAGAGTTATGGTTTAGATCTAAGAAGTCCCCCAAAGGCCTCATGTGTTCAGAGGTAGGGCTTTGGAAGGTAATTGGATGATGGAGACACTGTACTCATCAGTGAATCAATTCATGGATGAGTTCAGAGCTGAATGTGCCATTGGAAGGTGGGACCTGGTGGGAAGAGGTGAGTCACTGTGGGGATGACCTGGAAGAAGGTATCTCCCTCCCTGCTGCTTCCTCCTTCTCTGCTTCCTGGCCACCATGATGTGAGCAGCTCTCCTCCACCAGGCCCTTCCACCATGTTATTTCTGCCTTGGAGCTAGCTGGCAATGGACTGTAACTGTGAGCTCAAATAAATCTCTCCTTGCTTAAGTTGTGGTGTCAGATATTTGTCCCAGTGACAAGAAAGTGACTAAGACAGAATGTCTTTCTCTACATCAGCTTGGCCTAAGCATTCACAAGAAAAAGATTTCTTGGGGGAAGACAGGTGGCTCAGGCAGGAGCCATGTGATTAGCCCTCAGTAGGTCTAGTCAGCCTCACTGTGTTTCCATGTTCTTAGGGTTCTTCCTCAACTTATCCTTCTCCGGGCACAGGGGTATGACAGTGGAGGTTCTGTCATGACTTGTATGGGGGACTGGGGCCCTGAATTTCCATGGTAGTCCTTCTCATTATCTCAGCCATCTTAAAAAAGAAAATGAAAAAACTGGAAATAGCCCCTGTTCTGCCAAATAAAATGATTGCCAACAGGACATTCTTATTTTTATTTTTTATTTTTTTTATTTATTTATTTATTTATTTATTTATTTATTTGGTACTGGGAATTGAACTCAGGGCCTCATGCTTACAAGGCAAGCACTCTGACCACTGGGCTAAATCCTCAGCCCTAGGACATTCTGGGTAACCAAAAATTCAAAGTTTCTAGTATGTGTCAGGTTCTGTACTAGTGCTTTTGAGCCTCACAATTTATGCACACACATATATTTTAAAGGATTAAACATGAGTATAACAAAGTACATTCTTCTTAGATAATGTGAAATATAATTTTTCTTTTATGATTTGCTGTGGGTTGAACATTTATGTCCCTTCCCCAATTCATGTGGAAACTCAACCCCCCTTGCAACAGCATTAAGAGGTGGGGCTCTGTCCTCATGGACGAGTTAGTGCCTTACAAAGGGATGGGGAAGTGAGAGTCTCATTCTAACACTTTTGCCATGTGAGGACTTTGTCCCTTCTGGAATGTTTAAGGTGCCATCTTGGAAGCAAAGAGTAGCCTCCATCAGACTTGAACCTTCTGGCTTCTGAATCTTGCACTTCTCTACGTCCAGGTCTGTGAGAAATAAATATCTTCTATAAATCACCGAGTCTCAGGCATCTTGTTGGAGCAGTACTACATTGGCCAGCTTTTCATCCCTAGGACCAAATACCTGACATATACAACTGGAAGGATAAAATGGCTCATTTGGTTCATGGTTTTAGAGGTGTTGTTCTAAGGCACAAACATCATGGTGAAGGGACTTGGTGGAGCAAAGATGATCATTTTGTGGGGCAGGGAAGCAGAGGACAGGGGAAGAGCACAGGTGAGAGACACACCCTCCAAGGGCATATGCCCAGTGACCCACCTCCAACGAGGCTCTGCATCCTAACAGCACACTCAGCTGTGAGCATCAGTGTACTAATCCACTAATGAGGACAGTGCCCATGCCATCCGATCCCCTCTCAGGAGTACCCTGATCCAATCAAACCGACAATTAAAATTAACTGGCACATAAATGGGCTAAGACTTATGTAAAAGACCTCTGAGATTTTATAGTGTCTCAAGGATCACTATGATGCAGCATTGGAAAGACAGTGGAGATACTGTGTAAACATTGGATGATATCCAAATTGACCTGAACCTAGAGGAGTTGTAGTTTACGTCTAGAGGTCCCCCAGGGACCTCGTGCACTTGTAGATGGGGCTTTTGGCAGGTGGTTGGCTCATGGGGACTCTCCAGCAGACCTGCTGTTGGGGGTGGGGCCTGGTTGGAAGTGGGTCACCGAGGGTGTGACCCGGAAGGGCATATTTCTGCGAGCATCCTCCTCTGCTGTGACCTCTGCCGTGCGTTCCTGCCTTGGAGCCAGCAGCCCAAGGAGGGAAAATTTGAGCCAAAGCGAGTCTCTCCTCCTTCCAGTTCGAGGGGTCTTTTGTCCCAGTGAAGAGAAAGTAACTAAGACTGGGATACAAAATATTTTTAAAACACGTTTCAAGTAGGTTTTAACTTACTTACCACTTGCTTCTGATTGGTAAGGCTGCTGGGAATAGGCTGCCAAAATGAGATGGATTCCTAAATCTTACTCAGATTTAGAAGAAAAGAGGAATTTATGATATCTGCCACAGGTGCAGAAAGGGGCAGCAGCTACTGGCAACAGTGGTAGAAAGGACTTGCTCCAAACTTTCCATCTGCTCCATTTTTCCCTCCTTCCTCTCTTCTGTTTACTGTCGCCCCCCTCCTTATCTTCTATTTCTCTTCTGTTCTCCAGGAAAGGAAAATTATCAAGTAAAGGAAAGATGATATGCCCTCAGTTTCTCAGAAAAGAGGCCATAAAATTGCAGCATGAGAACGCTAACAATAAAAATAATACACAGTCAAATCTACCAATAGTGAAAACGAACTTAGCTGAGCTCTGTTTTTCGTGTGGCTAATGAAAGCCTGTAAGTTTTTCAGTGAGTCGCAGGGTGCAGAGTGAAATTCAGGTGCAGTTATCTCTGTGGTTTGGTAAAATAGCTGGTGATGAGTGGGGGAAGAACTTTTACAAATGTTTCTACCCTGCATATTTGTAAATTTGAAATGGCATAGAAAGTTTATTAGGGAAACTGATTGAAAGTGTGTTCAACTGTTAATGATATACTGGATGAGGCTAATACTGTACATATAGATTATTGGGACAACAACTTTTATGTTATGCTCCCAGGTTGTAAAGATGAGCAATGGTCAGGACGTGGGCTACATGTTACTGAGATTACTGGGAAGTGATTAGGAGGCAGCTGGATAGATGCTCTACCAGTTCCTGCTGTGTGGCTTCTGTCTAATTTATATAGCTGACTTTTTGAAGGAGGTTACATCAAGACACTGTGGCAGCTGTCTATAAATAATGAATAGTTTTGCATGGAGAAGAGGACTGTGAAGCTACTGGACAGTGGTACGCACACAGCCACCCCATTCCCTGACTGTCTGTCTGTCTATGGTACCTGTCTATCTACCATCTATCTTTCTAGTCTATTCAACCATCTATGCATCCATCTATCTGTAATCTCAGAGTCAATTGAATTCAAAGAGGCTGTTACAGAAATTGTGGAGAGTTCACACTAAGAATCACTTAGCAAGGGTGCTCTAAGTGACCATAATCCATATTAAGGACAAACTGTGAAATGGGTTTGGACACAATTAATCTCAAAGGTCTGATATGTCCACAGTTTGGTAGAGAAATCACTCATTTGCAAATTGAGAATGTCTTCATTAAAGATATGTGATACAACCGATAAGAACGATCCCAAAAATCATACTGGGTTTGAGCAATAATATACATATTTAAATCCCCCAAGAACATATTTATGCAGAGAAGAGCAGCAGTGGCCCATTGTACCCATAATCTGTGCATTAAAGAGGCCCACAGTGCACATTTAAACCGCAGACTATGGGCCGACTTCAGTGGCAATGAGCTGTGGACTGAATCTCATTGAGAGCTACCAGGCACTTCCCCACACTTGGTAGTAATAGCTCCAGTGGAACCCTTACATACTTAGGATCTCAATGTAACAGGCAGGATGGAATGGATGCATTTTCATCTTTACTTCAGCAAAGTTTTATTTTCCCCTGCTTTTAAAGGCTTATTTCTATTGGCATTAAGTAAACAGAAGGAGTCATGCCATATCGCCCCTGCACTGAAATTCTAAATTCAGAATGAGAGTTTCAATCCATACTAACAAATCCATACTAACAATGCTTTTCAAAATTGAGTCATGGTATAATATACCATATATCATATATTGTCAAATATTGCTTTGGTTTGCAGACATAATTAATATAAGCTAGCCATTAACAGTATGATATATGATCCAGGAACCTTTAATATAACAAAAGCCAACTAATATTTATCTCTAATGTGCTATAATCTTTTCTCACATCACAAAGCATTAACAAAGGGTATATTCTTTAATGTTACACTCTCATGGGTTTATTTGAACTTTTTTCCAGTTTAATTAGCTTATTCATTTTAATTAAAGTACAGTGCAACATTTACATGGTGTTTAATCTGAAAGTTAATCCTGTTTTCTTAAAAGATTAAGTACAGTAATAAATATAAAATAATGATGACTCTTTCTCATAGGACTGGTACTTTGGGGGCCTGGGAATTTAGCTCAGTAGTTAGAGTGCTTGCCTTGTAAGCACAAGGCCCTGAGTTCGATCCCCAGCACCAAAAAAAAAGAAAGAAAGAAAGTAGGACTGGTACTTTGGTTACATGAATAACTTCTGGAGAAAATGGTAGAAATATAGACTTCCTCTAGTATTCTTTCTTTAATATTTTTTCATTAAGACATGAGGGCCACAGAAATAGCTTTCTAATGTACAAAGAGCTTCCAAAAAAAGCCACATTGCCCTAATGAATGTTCACATCTTTTCAGTCTGAGACTGAACCCCCACAGCCTATTCCCTCGTCCTAGGCCTGGTTCTTCTTGGTAAGAGACTTTGAGCTTTTCCTAGAGATAAGCATGCTTGCTATCTGCATCCTTCTCTACTGCACCTCTAGCTTTGGCCTGTGCTCACTCAGTGTCTGTGTAGACAGCCTGTGTAGCAGACACGCTGGCTCTTAGTTGTTTGACCTCCTCAGTGATGATGATTTTCTCCTCCCCTCTGACGTAGCCTCTTGCGTCCATGGTCACATCCTAGACTTGTCCTTGCCAGAGACTCACCCACACTTGCCGTTCTTCAATCACTACTTCCGTTTCTTTTCACTTCTGCTCCAGCAGTATATCAATAAGACCTCTTGTCCGTGATCTCTCCATCTCCTGTTTTTATTTTCTTCCAATTTACTTACATTTCTCTACCTGTTTCTTGCAAGTTCCCTTAGTTCCCTTGTCCTACTCATTCTATGATAAAACTCCTATGCTGGATGAACTTGGTCATTCACCCACCTTCCTTGTCTCCATCCTCAAGTTGAATCTTCACCATCATCTTTCAAATATGCTTTCACATTCCCAGTTTAAGAGCTCCCCCCAACGTTGTCTCATTTGTCTCATTCAGTTTCCTAAGAAAACTTTATACACATATTTCCTTCACTTTCTCACCTTTTACTTGCTTTTTGACTAGTTCCAATTTGGTTTTCGCCCTCACCTTTTCACCAACATTCCTCTTGCTAAGGTTGTTGGTCACTTGCATCAAATTTAACTGACATTTTCCAGTCTGCATTCTGTTCTGCTATACAGCAGCATTCATCACAGCTGTCATTTCTTGCCATTTTGAAATACTTTTCTCTTGTCTTCAATGACACCACACTTAGCTGCCTTATTTCTACTTCTCTATTTTCTTTCCAATTATGTCTTAGGAGTCTTCTCTTCTTCTATCCAAACTCTAATTAGAATACCTCACTGCTTGTCCTACTCCATTATTTTCTCTTCTTCCATCTATATGCAAAACACAAGTCCAAACAGAGACTTGTATAAATGTTCATAGCAGCTTCATTCACAGTATCCCCTAATTGGAAACAACACAAAACTCATTAACAGGTAAATGGATAAGCAAAAATATGTGTTATCTATATGGCGGAATACTATTTGGCAACCACAAAGAATCAACTACTGAAACATACAACACCTTATAAATCTCCAATCATTATGCTAAATAAAAGAAGACTGATAAGAAAACGTGTGTGTACTATACAATTCCATGTATTTAAAATTCTAGAAAATGCAAGCTAACCTGTAATAACAAAAAGCTGATCAGCATTGCTAGGGCAGTGGGAGGGACAGACTGCATAGGAGCACAAGGAAGACTTCCGGGGTGATAAGAACGCCCTGCATCTTTATCGTGAGAATGGTTTCATGGTATACATATCTGTCAATGGTCATGAAACTGAACACATTAAATGGTTGCAATTTGTTGTAAGTTACACCTCAATAAAGTTGATTAAAATCTATATGCTGACAATTCTTGCATTTATGTTTTTAACATAGATCTCTCTTAGGAGCTTTTCACTCTGGGTCCAATTATTTATTTGATATGGCCATTTTGATATTTCATGGGAATTTCAAACTTCATAATTAGTTTAAAATGATCCTTAGATTCATTCTCCAGAGATTCCCCTGATCATAGTAAATTTCTGTCTAAAAGAGATCTCAAAATACAGTGGAGTAAATAAAATAGACATGTTTGTTTCCATGTCACAGGACAATTTAGAGATAGGTTAGGCAGGGCTGTCAGTGTGACTATATCATCAGAGCTCCTGAACCCATTTCTGGGTTCCTTGGAATGCTTCAGTTCTCATCTTATCCCAGCCAGCAGGAGCAGGGAAAGGGTCAAAGCAAAGTCTGAACCTTTCTTTCTAGAGCATAATGCAGACACGCCAAATGGCCATAATTCACAATAAGGTAGGCTGGGAGCTGTTGTCTGTATGCAGCTCTGTGTTCAGTTGAAACTTTATTTCTGTGATACAAAGCGGCGGCGAGGATTCTGGCTTTCTCTAGGACAAGTGCAGGCCTGGGCAAACATGTTTTGTGGGTCTTCTATCCATGCAGTATGATTTAAAATGTATTATAAAATCCATGGGTCTATGCGAAGTGATTTATTGGTGAAGATTTAGAGTAATGGGCACAGAAGAGGTACTTGCATATTTATATATTGTCTAGTCAGTGCACATGTCCAGGCATCGCTTCATGCTCCTTATTGTCAGCTGCATTGTTTCTGGCTAATTTTGTATCTTCCATGCAAGAAAAATGTAGCAATCTTGTTATTATTCACAATGACATGGCTCTTCAGAGCTTTTTGCATTGAAACAGTATAGATCTTCTTGCCATTGCACTACCTTAATGTCATTTATTTTAATGCTGGTTATTTCATTACTCATAATACTGCATCGTTTATCTACCCGACCACCAGCGACTCCTGGCTTCCAAAGACTCCCTCAAAGATGGTCACTATGCTTCCTCAAGGATGACTATGAAGGCAAGTCTTAGCCAGAACATGCAGGAAAGTGCAGTCACTTTCTTGTAGCTTTAAATTTCTTATTCTTAAATTTAAGGCATACACATAAAACCACACACCTTCCAAACATGTCTTTTCTTGAACTCTTTAGGTTAGAATCACAGTTTGTAGACTGTGATCTCCCACAAGATTGACTGTAGTCTTGCAGGGTGTGGAGGGGAGGGACCAAGGCCAGAGAATGCCCACCCAAGCACAGCTTGGACTGACCTGAGAGAACACGAGCTCACCATACCCTTTGGGCATCCCTGGAGGTCCTGTTGCCGCTGGGGAGCATGGTCCTCGAAGTCCTTGGGGGAGGGAATCAGGCCTCTGTTCTGGGTGGCTTGGTGGCTTTCTTTTCCTCACTGGTACAAGCCCAGGGATGCAGGCTGCTCTCCTTGCCTTAGAGAAGAAGCCACCAGACACGTCTTAGCCTGTGTCCTTGTCTTCAGAAGATAGCCTACCGAATGTGACATGGTGATATCACCCTTCTACTTCCAGCTGCCTTTGAAGATCAGCATTCAGTCCTTTTACCTAAAGGTAGAGAATGACAAGGCAGATAATCGAGCTTCCCGAAAAACGTTCACTAAGTTCTCATAGTCATGATTCTTAAGCTTGATAGTGGTGGCTGGACAGTGCTTTGGACTCTTATTCTCAGTTTCTATTTCTGAAGATAGAGTTTATCAAACCACCCTAAACACATGAAAAGCTTCTGTATCTCCTTCCAGAAGTACTGTCCAGACCTGATCAGCCAGCCTTTGTAGAAGCACGGCTGTCATCTACCTCTGGTGAACGATTTGCAGTTCTAGGAACTACTCTGGGATTCAGCACTTTCCACTGGGTGATGACCTTACAGTTTTGGGTATAAAAGACTCTGTGGATGTCAACGCAACAAAACTGATGAATTCTATTAAGTGTTGCATTTTACAGTCATATGTCATGGTACTGCACAGCAAAATTATGGAGGAATGATAGTGTTCTCTTTTTAAAGATGAACAAAATGAGCTGCAGGAAGATGAATAACTTCCCAAAGTCTGTCTAACTTGAAAGACTGCAGCATTTCTACTTCAATTGTTCTCTCCAATACATGGAACAAGATACAGTTTATGCATTTTACCCTGAATCTACCAGAGAAAATGGTTTGGAGAAATGTTGACCAGCCACTGCCAAATTCCTGTCTCTTAGGAGGCCACGGGCTGCAAAGGAAACACACCTCCTTAGGAGGGTAAGCTGGACACTGCCTGGCCATCTGCTTGGTTGGCAGGGGTCACAGTAGGTTGACGTCACGATAAGGGAGATGGAGCAAGGCATGTCACTGACCAGCAGTTCCCCTGGCAGTGAGGCACGGAGGCAGATGGACTCCTAAGCGGACTGACTGCTGTCAGCATTTTAGAGTCAGTGGAGAAGACAAAATGAATGATGTACATCTTGAGAAAAGGGGATACAGTAGAGTCTTGATGGCTGTATAGCCTGAGTGGCTGAAGGAGAGTCCCTTTAGGCCAGTGTCCCTGTCAGGTATCAGGCTAGGGGGTGAAATTAGGGTAATAAATAAGAGAATAGAGTAGGATAGGAAGACATGAAACAAATATGAATGCACACACTGTTTAATTACAGTTGTGATAAACTCCATGCTGAAAGTAGTTTGGGGGTGCTGGGGATAGAACTTGGGTCCTTATGCTTGGTAGGCAAGTGCTCTACCACTGAGCTAAATCGCCAGCCCCAAAAGTAGGGTGGTCTTTGATAGCATGTAATGGGGAGATCTGAGTCTGTGTGTGGGGCATGATTTAGGGAGGGCTCTTCTGACAGGAAGGAAGCATCCGTAACAAATTCTATGGGTTGTTTGTAACAGATGCTATAGGGTGTCCACAAACAACTTTTCCCTTCACTCTTTCTTCCCTAGATAAACCCTCCTAACCCCTGCTTCACTTTTGATTTTCACAAATCTACCTTCCTACATCTAGCTGTGTGCTTCCAAGGAGGTGGCCCAGAGATTTGGGTCCAGACAGACCAGTCCCTTGTCACTGAGTGGTTCAGGTGTGATAAGGGCATGTGGGTAAGTGGTTAGGGCATGCATTAAAATTTTAGCTAGACAACAGGGAAGTCTGCTAGAAGGTCTTCGGGGAAAGTCTCCTCATTCTTCACAAGGAAGAGGTGGCCGTTCATGCTTCCAAATGTTGTCATGTTTGACGACCTTAAGTGGGGCTTGCTTGAAGACAGCTCCCGTTCATCCAAGGCAGAGCAGAGGGCTGGACGGAATCTAGATTCTTGTTGCCTTTCCTTAACTGTGTATCTCAAGTGTGGAACATGGCTGGCTTTAGGATTTTAGATATTTTTTTTAACTGCCTGAGCCAGTTGAGTTCGGGTTTCTGTTATCTGCACCTGCAAGTATAATAAGAGTTATCCAGGTAAAGAGTGTTCTTGGGGAGGGCCATCAGGTGGGGACAGAAAGTGATCCCGGTGACTAGAGGGCAGTGATGAAGGTGGGGGAGAAGCAAGTGGCAGGGGTCAGATACTGTTGTTCTTGGCCATTAGTAATTTACATTTGGGCTCCTTACAGGTGTATTCAGCTTTGTAGCTTGTTTTCAGTGACTCCAACAAGATACGAGATAATTCTTACTTTTACTGTGATATAGTGGAAAACAAGAATAATTATGTACCTTGATGCTCTACTGTATTAAATTCACTACTAATCACTCAGTTCTTTAACTCACTTGGCTACATACATATAGCCTGATTACTACGTTGTTGGTTTCAATATTGCTGCTCCTGGACTTGCTGTTCAGTGGAACCGCCTGAGGATTTCCCAGTCTCACAGGCAATTGTGTGGAATCTTCAGTACTTAACCGTTTTGGGTAATAGTTTAGAGAGTAATTATTGTAGTCATGTTAGCTATAATGAAACTAAAGATCTTAAAATTTTTTGTCTTGGGATTTGAGGGAGAATCTGAGGATTTAAAAAAGTGATGAGGGAGGACTGAGGCCCAGCAGCTCTTGTAGAAGAGTTCCCACGTGGTCCCAGGACTGGAAGAGGCTCCGAGAAAGAGTGGGTCCAAAACACAGCTGCCGGGTGTGTGGTTTCTAATAAGAAAAATCAACGTAGACAGGAGACTGACCTGCTTAGCTCAGCCTTGCCCTTTGTCGTCAGGTCTTCTGTGTATGTAGGACCACAGCTCATTTCCTACCAGCTCCCCTGGCTGTTTGTGTTTTCTAGCAGGGGAACCTGCTCTGGATGATGGCCCCCCAAGACTCAGACTCTGGCTTCCCATTGTAGTGTGGGGTTTAGGGTTCAGGTTTGGGAATCAGGCATCACTTAGCAGCTACATGGACTGGAGCATGTTATTTAACTTCTCCAAGCTATAGTTCACTCATCTGTAAGATGGTAATAATTATAGTACCTCACTTGTAGAAATTTCATGAGATTCAAATGAAGTGATCTATGATGATAGTTCAGTATAGCACAGATGTTCAACCAATGATAGCTATTAGTATTTAAAATCAGTATTATTTATCACCACTGCCATTGGTATTCGTAGATTTGGTCCTGCTCCTTCTATGAATGCAATATAGAGGTCACTGCTGCCTTTGCTGTTGTCATGGTTAATACGATGTCACGACACAACTATTTACTGTAGAGCCATGCACCAGGCCCCATACCAGGGTCAAGGAACCTAAGAAAGAAAACAAGCAAAACAAAAAACAAAACAAAACAATCCCCCCAAAACAGAACCAAACCAAAGGAACCAAAACTCCATCGTTTTCAAATAGATTGGTTTTACCATGAGCATTCATTTCTCACAATAAGATCTAATTTGAGAATATGATTGTGACTCTTAGTCTTCATCTTAAAAACTATGATCACAAAAACATTTGTAAAAGTTTCTTTGCAAGAAATATTTAACATTTTGATTTGTGTTTTTGATAGATAGGTTAAGCCATCCAATCTGCAGATTCATTACAAGTGCCTCATATTCAGAGAGAGTGATTTTTTTTGAAGTGTGAGTGCAGCCTTCTGGGAAGTCTCCCGCACAAGCACACCCTGAGCAAAGCGTGCTTTGCAAAGCCAGTCATTTGTTTTATTTCTGCCGGAATATTGAAAGTTTGCCTGGTGAACATTCCCTGAAATCAAAATGACTTATTCTCAGGCTTCCTTTGCTTTTGATCCTGCTGCAGGATGGTGTGTTTTCCTAATGATGCAGAATCTCTCGTTAAGTTCAGGAAACAGGATATAAGGATAAGTCAATTGACTCAATTTATGGACATAATAAAACGGTCCCTATTACCTTCAGCAGTCAAGGCAAGACAAGGTGAAACACAGTGTTGTAAAGTTATTATGACAAAATAGTTTAGTATTTACCTGACCAAATAAAGTGAAAATACTGCATTTATTTTTGAAGCGGCATTTCAGACATTATGACCTAAAATTAATAGTGGTAGACGATCATTTATCCTGTCGTGCAGGGATATTGCAGAGTTCACTCAAAGCCAGGAATATCTGCTATTAAATCATGGCAAACTAAAAAAAATTTTTTTGAAGTATTTCCTTGTGTCTGCTCTATGTCTACTGTTGGCCCCACTGAGCCAGTGTTAACAGCTAAGGCATTTCTTTTTCCATCTTGTAATATAATTAAAAACAAATTTAGAAGCAGAATAAATGTTTTGTATGTTAGAGCCCTGGTAGATTTGGGGAAAGTATTGGCAATGTATGCAGCTGTTCCTGACAATTATAAACTCAGAAAGGGAAAAAAGTAGGGTGGGGGAAGAAACCAAATTGACCAAATATGGTTGCTTTTGTCTTCCAGAAGGAAGTAAGTCTTTGGAGTGGCCACAAAACAAATAGATGTAAATCTAATATATTTAAGTTGCTACTTTTCAAAAGTGCTGGACATGAAGGTAAGGGGCACAGAGAGTTTCAAGTAGTTAACGGCATTTAGTGAGTATGAATGATATGAGCAGCTTCTGAAAATAATCAAATTTAGAGCCAGAGTTTAGTTTATTTCTGGCTTTGGTTATTCCCTAGAACTTTGTGAAGTGTAGATTGTAAATGTGAAGAATGCTGATGTTTCTGAATTGGACCATGACTCCAAGTTAGATGAGCAGGATTTGGTGGGCTTAGAGCAGATGTCAAAAGTTTCACTCTGAATATCTAATCATGGATTTGCATAGGTTTATTGCAAGTTGCAAAGTGATCAATAATAAGACCCTTTGAGTCTCTGTTTCACCTTCTGCACGAAGCCTGCTCCTGAAAACTCTATTTAAAATTGCATCTAGCTATGTGCATGTCAGCCACCCTCACTCCCAAACCACTGTACCTCATACAGCATTTTCTTTTTATAACTCTAACGCCTTCTAATATTCTACAGAGTTTACATTTTATCTTCAGTGTTAATTGTCCCCCCTCCCCACCACCATGTGAAGCCAGGATCTTTGACTTACCCACTGACTTATTCCAAGCACTGAGAGTAATACCTAATACACAGTAGGTGCTCAGTAAATACTTGTTGAAGTGAATGAATCATATCTTCTGCATAAAACACTATAATGGCTTTCATTAGCTTCATAATAAAGTTTCACTTTCTGATATATGTAATCTAACTCCTACTGACCTACCAAATACATTTCTTTCCATTTATGTCCTGAATGGTTCTAGCTCTACCAAACCATGGGCTAGCTTGCTTGTGGGTCCTACCCATGGTGGTTTTTTCCCTGAAATTCCCTTTGTTGCCTTTCCTCTTGGATAGCTCTGGTTAAATTCTTTGGACTCAGTTTAGCTATTTTTCCCCCTCAGGAAGCCCTACTTGGTCTTTTGTGTATTCCTAAAGCACACTATTTTATCACAGCAAGATGATATTATGTTGGCATTGACTGTCCATCTGTTTTTCTGTTAGGCTATAAGCTCTCTGAGGGGCAAGAGACTTGTTTGTGGTTTCCACGGCGCCAAATGCAGTACTGGGTGCACTGCAGGAGATACATTAAATAATGTGTTGAGTCAGTGAATCATGGAAAGAAAGGTACACACAACTCAAAGCCAAGATCATCCTAGCCATGTGATCTGAGAAAAGAGTAGACTAATTTCCTTTTCTAAGATGTTGGATTCTCTCAAGGAGTTTGAAATTTCTGGCTCCATTTTCCCTTTTGCATTGATTTGTTTAGAACAATGCTGTAATAATGCAGTAGTTAAGCAGGTCTCCCTGGAGCATTACTATCTAAGTTCAAATCCCAGCCCTGGCATGTGCTAGCTTGTTGACTTCTCTTCACACTGGTTTCTTCATTCATAAAACGGGGATGCTTATGATAACAGCATCCACCTCGTGGTCCTTGCAAGGATTCAGCTAGTTCACGCATGTAAAGTCCTCCCACCAGTTTTCCCCAGGGCACTCTGAAGTGTGCCCTGACCTGTGCCCTTGTGGGTGCCTCACCTACACCTCTGGAGTCTAGAAAGGCCAAAGTCTTCCCACAGCCCTTCTACAACCCTCTTCAGCTCTGCTGCTTCCCTCTGTCTTCTAAACTGGTCTCCACACCCCTCTTGAGGTACTTAATGCTCAGCCCAGTCAGGAGAGGTGCACTTGCCTGTCTTACTAGCGCCTGGGAAGAGATCCGTGAGTTCAGCCCAGCCTGCTTAACGTAACAAGACCCTGCCTCAAAAACCAAAACAAAATGCAAAACGCGAAACAGAGCAAAAACAAAAGGAACAAAAATTCGAACCAAAGTAACGCAAAACACAAAGGTGTCGAAGTGACAGCTGGCCCCACTGATGCCCATTTCCAGCTTTTGCAGATGGTTATCTGACCTTTAATAGAGCCATCTTTCTTAGGGGAGAGCTGTAGTATTCAACTGCAATCTTCTTTTCTTCATTACAGGTAGAAGGGAAAAATAATGAATACCGGAATAAGGGTGTATAATAACCACACTCTTTGTGAAGCAGAAAATATTAGGGGACCGGGCGATCTTCAGCATTTGCTTTTACTTCTGAGACAAAGCTACTCGCTCTGACGGGAGAGGGCTGGTGGAGGTCTCACCCCAGAGAAGCAAGCCTTTGCCTTCCTGTTAAAAGAAGTCCTCACCTAAGGGCAGCTTCGGAGGCAGCCACATTAGCAGGACTGAGCTGCTGCAACATTGTAAACGCCAGCAAATAAAAATGTCAGCAGCTTGGGCTGTGGGCTGCGGGCAGGGCCTGGGGTTTAGTGCTCTTGTGTAGAGATCTGGCATTGTAGGGGGCTGCTTCATATCCAGTCCACATGAGTAGTGATTCAAAGTTATTTCCTACTGATGGCTTGTCCTGACCCCAGGGAAAGGCGTTTGGAGATCTCCCTCTAGTGTAGCCCACCAGGAAGGAGAGATACCTACTCAATTTGAAGTGCCCTCTCTCTGGCAGATGGCCCCAGTCCAGCTAATGGATGGTATTTGGAATGGTTGGTGAAGCTCCCCCACCATGGCCTGTCCTGATAATAGAATTTTGTATTACTTCTCAGGGGACCCATATCACATGAAAAAAAATATAAGAAGACTCGTTTTCTTTTCACCACTGGATATATTTATTTACGAAGAGGGACTCTAAACGGCCAGAGGCACATACACTTACTGGCAGTAAAACTCCACCCTGTGATTCACTGATTCTCCAGCCTGCTTCCTGCAGCATTGAGGCTTTGTAATGTCACAGCGCTCAGAGGGAGAGGGTCAACCATTTCTGCCTTGTGCCACTGGATAGATGATTCCTGTTTGGTGAGTTTGGCAAAGGCAAATAGCGTTTTAGGCCAAAGGGTACCTTTTACATTATTCAACAGTCCGGCTTCTCATGCTTGTCCGCCGACAGCAGGAGCCTCGCTGTGCACCCTGGAAGGTTTCACTAGGGCAAAGTCTCGGAGGGAGGAAAACAGAGACACATGTTGCTAAATGCTCTATGTAATGGGCACATTAATGGCTTGGAACTCATAGGCAGACATTTCAAATGTTTTCCAGGAGATCTGAAGACATGGGAAGATGCCTCAGATCATTAGTAAGTAAGATACAAAATGTATGTAGAATAATCTTAATTCTGTAAGACAATCGGTATTAGGAGAGACATAGACCAAAATGCCCATAGTGGGTGGCAGACTTGTGACTTTATTTTAGTCTTGTATCTATAAATGATGTCCTGTGATTTCCGGGTTTGCTACAGTGAATGTATATTATTTAAAAAATATGCATACAATATGTTTCTAAAAAAACAAAGTGGAACCATCTACTTTCACCAATGACAATTTTAAAGGGTTTATCTTATACAAAGTGGCAAAAACCTATCCTTAGTTTCTTTTGTCATTCTCTGTGGGTAAGTAAAATGGCTCCTGCCTATGTTAGCCCACTCTTGTGATTTGCTGTGTGTTTTCTCACCTCAGAAATAATGATGTATTACATATGAGCTAAATTAGCAGATTTGTGGCAGATGACAACACTTTGGGACAAATCAGTAGCACAAGGGCTTTATCTTTTCACCTTAGGCAGTATGATAAAATTCCACACAAAACAATTGCAAGATACGAGCATGCAGTGAATATATTTACATGCAAAAATTTGCCAGTATTATTACTGTTACAGTAAAATCTTGTATAAAATACCAGTTAGGTAGAAATCCTAAGTTGCTGAGCTTTTATTTTTGACATTTAACAATTTCAGGGACAAATGGTAAGTTTGAGGATTCACCAACTCCAGTCTCTTTTCCCTCATCACAATAGTGAAACTAGTATGTATGTTTTAAATGAGCACTTTACTAGATTTATCCTTAGGTCATATCTGTTCAGTCTAATCTTGTGTGCCCTCTACTTCTACATGTATGTTCTAAAATAAGGATTCCAGAAAGCTGTATTTTGTGACGTGTGTGAAAAGAGTTTTGTGCTCAAAAAATTTTGCAAACATTATGTACTGTACATCTCCCAACTCTATTCTCAATGCACATGCTTACATTATAAGCTCAGAAAGGTTTTGTAGTAAAGATATACTTTAAGGTCAATTTAAGGCAGTATTTTACAACCTTACACAGCCAGGATATTCAGAAGCACCATTTCCAAATCACCACAGTGACTTCTTTTGCTGTGTTGAAGACAAAGCAGAAAAACAGATGAAATAAGCAAGATTTTCTATAAAAATAACCCTTTGCCTCAAGCACTTTGACTAACGTAGGAATCCCTCAGATTCTTAAGTGGCCAAAGCAATCACTGCTTTAATTCAGGCCACAAAAGCCCTGGAAGGCAGAGCAGCATTCTCCTTGGCCACTTCCGGTTGGCCCAGTGTATTCCCCAGCTTCAGGGAAGGGCCTGAAGTGGGTGTAGCGTTGGTGGGTTGGGTGTCAAATGTTAGCACTGCTTCTCCACCCCCACCTCCTGCTCTAGAAACATCTTCATTCTGGTCCATCCAACTTCTTCTCTTTCTCCTTTTGTCTCAGACCCAAAATGATTGCTTGGTGCCAGGAGCTCTCCTGTTAATCCTCTATGAACTCTCAGCATAATCATTTTTGAGGGCAGGCCAATGGATCTCCCTTCTAACATGTCCATGCTTGCCCTGTGTAAAGGATGGTTCTTAGACTTTGATTTAGAGCAAACCTTTGAGGACATTGTCTGAATAACTGTGAAGGCCTCAGGTCTATTTTACCTGTGACATTTATATTTTTTGCAAGAACAGAGGCTGTATTTGTGCAGCGCCTAATGTATTAGAATTCTCCATTATTATCTCTTTGTGCTTTTGAAATCAGTCCCTGCACTTATTGAAGTGTGGGCAAATCCATAAACAAAGAGAAGTGGCTGGGATGTCACAGTTGTTTTACAAAAGGTATCCATGACAAGGCTAATTGATTCAAGGGACTTTGTTTTCAATAAAGGAACTGAGATTAGTTTACTGTCGATCTTGATTATTCCATCCATCAACCATTTGTTGCTCTGGGCAACTGGTATCATTTTTGTTGCTTGCTAATTTTCCTCCTTTTACTTCTTAAGGCCTGTATCTTTTGTTTTATTTTTGTGGATTTGGATAAAAAAAAGAAATGACTTATTTCTAAACTGTGCTATGCTGAATGCACTGATAGAAGATATTTACTCTTATTTTTTCAACCACTGATTGACATTCATAAGCTGTAAATGTTTGTGGATATAGATGTACAGGTAAGCCAGACATGAACCTGTCAACAAGCATAGTCTTGCCAACAGAATGAGTGAAGGGAAAATATAATTACCATTGGCAAAGGGTATTTGGTCATAGTCTCAAAAGCGTACTAAATTCTGACTCTTGGAATTTAAATATATCTTTTTTTCTATATAGCATTTAAGTTAATTTTGGTTTTGTTTTGCTAAACTCCAAATACCACTCTACCTTCCCGCATGTTCTCATTCAAGCGCTTTCATGTGTCTTTGCCTTGTCTAGCTCTGTGTAGCCCTCTCCTCCCGGACCATTTGAACACAGCCAATTCAGACAGGAGGATCTTCCATTTGAAACATAGGTGGTAGGAAGAAAAGCAAAAGATAGGGATTCGTACAGTGAGACACAACAAAATACTAGAAAAACAAGTACTTGACTGAAAATGTTGGGAGCATATCTTGATTTGATCGAAGAGTGTGCGGTGGACTTATTGTGGTCCGCTCGAGCAGGAACATCCAGCTGGAGTGAGTTGGTGGCATTCTAGGCATAGATGATCCACCTGCGGATCGTTGTGACACGGTGTACAGGAGAACAGGAGCAGAAGATAGTTGCTGGCTGTTCCCAGGAGAAGCTCTGCTGCGGCTGGTTCTCCGGGAGGGAACTCTGATGTTCTTGTCCTAGGAGAAGCTCAGGCCTTGCTGTCCTCGGGGATGGCTGCTGTTTGCTTCAGGGGCGCTCTGGTCTTCCTCTCTGCTGTGAGAATCGTATCCTGGTTCCAGTATGGATTTCTTCAGCTTTCTTCGTGCAGACATGGATGTACAGGGCGCATTGCCGTGGGCTCCCGGGCCTGACTGGATCTCTGGGGTCTCCAGTGCCTAGGCAGACATTCTGCACTCTTCCTGCATTCGGCTTGTGTGTGTGAATGTTGTAACCTGGACTTGTCCTGTGTTAAATCTGCTCTCTTGCAAACCATTGACTGTAGAAAAGTAACTAATACAGAGTGCAACAGAATCTCACTTGTTTAACACTGCAGTTAGATGTCTACTTGTCTTGGCAGGTAATTGATTTTCTTTGGAAGCAGCCTCCTTTGTCTCCAGACGCAGAGTCCCCAGTGCTTGGCACCAGCTGTTCCTTCCAGTTGTTTCGTGTTACCGCCATATGAATGTCCTGTGTAATTTTGATCATTTATATGTAGAATTTTCCAGTGTAGTTGGATGACATTCCTAATAAGTGGATCCAAAACTTTATTTACACATCTCTCTCTCTCTGTCTTCTCTCTCACCCTCTCTTCTTCCCTCCTATATCACACATATAGGTCACACATGACTCTTCTCTTTGTTAGAAACTGTATATTTTGCAAGGAACACAAATTCACTTTAAGGAAGCGCAAGTCAAAATACTGCAGTTTGAAAGAGAATAGGGTCAATCTCACGGAACCCAGTTATGGGAAATGTAGCTGGGCTTCCTGGGAATTAGACAACACCAGCAAGTAACTCCATCTCTCTGTCTCTCTGGTCCTGTATTTTTTTAAATCTTGGCTTTTTTTTCTATAAATACACTCTATTCCCTCAGTGGCAGATCAGCCTTTCTCACAAGACTTAGTTTTATGATTGCAGGGTCTGATCACCACTGCCTATGACCCGTGTAAGGTTCATACCTATCACCATCTAATGGACTCTCACTCTCCTTATTTCTCTGAGTTTGAATGAAGGGTAATTTTTGTTTGATCTCTCTTACCAAACTGCCACCATGTGGGCAGGAGCTGCAGCCGTTTTACTTTGTACATGCTCATTGCCTAGTTCACGACCTGTGATAGGCATGCAGTAAATCGGGGAGTAAATGGAGGTAGCTCCAATACCTCCATCTCCAGAGGGTTGTTTCTGTCATCTGATAGGTTTTCTTGTCTTCGTTTGGCTCAGTGGTTTCTTATTTTTCATACTGACCATTGTATGGAAAATTGAAGAGATCATTTGAGTTTCTATGTGATGTTCTCATTCCCCACTCTTGCTTCTGATGTTTAGACATCTCTATAAAATAGAGGCTAATTACCTTAACCCAATCTGAGATTGAGCCAATTCAAATTTGTTTACATGTTTACGGAGATTATTCTTAGGGAGCTTTTATTCTTAGGGTGTAGCCCTTCAGTGATTTCAGCAGAACGTTTGGCTGCTTCCAGGACCTTTGTTCTTGGTGGGCCCTGACCGACCACCTGAGCACAAAAGCACAAAGCTCTTTACAGTTTTTCAGCCTTGGTCCCTATTGAAAGTACCCCAAAGACAAAGGTGTGGTCAAATGTCAGGCTAATCTCCCTATGCTTTCCTTTCCTTCTCTTTAGGGTCTTGTCCTTTGAGCCCTGCCCTCCCTCCCCCCTCCCCTGCCTTCCCCACTCCCCTGCCCCTTCCCCTCTCTTCCTTCCTTCCTTCCTTCCTTCCTTCCTTCCTTCTTCCTCCCTCATTCTGTCTCTCTTTTGTACTTCAGCCCACTGCTTGTCTTTGCAAAGAGGTTGGTCTGATGCCAGTGTAGTCAATCATAGTCAAACATGGGACCCAGTAGAACGAGTGAACAATATTCTAGAGGAAGGCTCTGATAGTCCTCTGTTGGATTAGGTCTGTCCATTCGTCTAAGCGTATCTGGCCAGAGGGCGTGGGATGAGGTGGTGCTAACGAGAGCTGCATCACTGTCATCACCATCACTTTTAGATCACTTTTAGTTCCTTCAGAACTTTATGCTTTATAAAACTGTGTAATTTGGGTTTTATCATCTAGTTTCAGTACTCTAGACTCTGTAGTCAGTAGTCAGTACTCATGTTAACAGCTATTCCAATACCTAGTCTTTAACTAGCCCTCATTTTACCATTGCCAACATTATCAGCCTATATACTTAAAAATGTGTCCTAGAACTTATCACGGCCAGTTTCCCACTGTTCTCAACCTTGTCTCTTAATTCCTGCCCCACGCATCCCCAGGCCCCCAGACACTGGGTTTGGAGTAACCAGTGTTTAACCATTGCAGACACTTCTCTGTAGCTCCTTCAGTTCTTCCCAGTCCTCGTAGGTGGAGCTCCTGAACAGCTAACTCTTGTTCCTGTGCCTCCAGCCAAGTGTCCAAGGTGCTGGAGAGTTTGAGAAGGAAGCTTGACGACTGAGCAGCAGGGCAGAATGATGGGCCAGTGACGAGCTGGGACAAACTGAATTTCAAAAAGAATTTAGGAGGCGGGTATGGTGGCACACGCCTGTAGTCCCAGCACTTGGGAGGCTGAGGCAGGAGGATCGCCATGAGTTCAAGACCAGCCGGGGCTACATAGTGAGCTCAAGGCCAGCCTGAACTACACAGTGAGACTTTGTCACAAAAAAACAAAAAAACAAAAACAAAAAAAAAAGAAGAATTTAGGAAGAGGTGCCACATACATCTTTCCTATGACGGCAAGCTTTGAAGTCCTTGGGTTTGAAAATAAAATGCCTAGGTGAACTCGCAAGCTGATGAGAGTACATTCTTTCCTGGATGATAGTTTAGAAATTGGGGAGGAGGGTTCATTAGGGGAAAAAAGAAAAAGAGGCTGATTGAGATGAGATTTCTTGTAGCTGTGATGTCTCCTGCCTGTAATCCCAGCACTTGGGAGGCTGAGGAGGGAGGATTGCAAGTTCAAGCCCAACCTGGGAAATTTGGTGAGACTTTGTCTCAAAATGAAACATAAAAGAGGGCTGGGGATGTTGCCTGGTGGGAAGATCCTGGGATTAATCTCTAGTACCATTAAAAAAAAAGAGAGATTTCTTAATTTCACATGATTAAAATTTGCATCTGCTTCTCTCTATCAGAGTTCAGGCAGATCGAAGTGATACCCCATAATACTTAATGTTCTGTAGGGCTATCTAAATTTGTCACTGAACCAATAGCAATAATGTCATCAGGACCATAACACTTGTGGACACCTACCATGAACTGTTCTCGATATACATCACCGTTTCATTCTCACCACAGTACTATGAAATAGGCATTGTCATGATCCCATTTACAGATGATGAAACTGAGGCGAGTGATTTCCCCGAGGTCATATAAAGCTCAGTAGGTGACAATGCCAATATTTGAGTTCTGGGGACTGATGTCAGAGCCTTATTTTATTTTATTTTATTTATTTATTTAACCAAGAACATGTATTGGTACAATGTACATATAATGATTACATTCCTCTCATTTATTTTGTACCTGTACATGATGCATCTTGGTTGATTTCCATGATGCATCTTGGTTCATCTCCATATTGATTTCCATAGTGGCTGGACCAGTCTACATTCCCACCAACAGTGGAGGAGGGTTCCTTTTTCCCCACAGCCCCGCCAGCATTTGTTATTGGTTGATTTTTTTGTAAGTGCGGTTCTTTCTGGAGTGAGATGGAATCTTAACGTTGTTTTGATTTGCATCTCTCGAATGACTAGTGATGCTGAACACTTTTTCATATATTTGTTTGCTATTTTAATTTCTTCCTCTGAGAAATGTTTATTTATTTCAGATGCCTATTTTTGGATTGGATCTTTAAATTTGGGAGGTTTAATTTTTTTGAGTTCTTTGTATATTCTAGATGTTAGACCTTTGTCTGATGGATAGCTAGCAAAAATTTTTTCTCAGTTTGTGGGTTTTTGCTGTGTTCTATTGGTGATTTCTTTTCAGAGCCTATTTTAAAATGTTATAGTAGGTTGCCTCCCTATATGCATATAATGCATATTAAAATGTTTATCTTTGTGACTGTCTACATAGTAGTAAGAAAAATACATAGTAAAGCACAATCTTCTGTGGGAAAAGGGATATATAATACAAATTAAAAATTAAAATTTCTATATTAAGGTATTTACCAAACTGCTGTAACAAAATGCAGTGGTTTAGTCAAAATAGAAGGTGATTTCTCCTTCACATAACCTCCTTGAAGAAGGCAGGGTTCATCCAGCAAGTGAGGTTCCTTCTTATTGCTCTGCCAGTCTCATGGGCATGGCCCACATCTGCCTGGCTGAAGTTGGCATTCCAGTCCTAGGGAAGGGGGAGAGAGAGAGAAGAGTGAAGACTCAGAGTGCTTAAAAGTCAAGAGCTGGAATTGCACACATCACTTCCGCTCACATTCTGGTTACAAGGACTTAGTCAGAAAGCTACACCTAGCTGCAAGAGAGGCAGGGAGAGGATCTGTGTTAGGCAATGAGAATATATTGGTGAGGACGATGCCCATGGCTTCTGTCTTCATGGCGATTATGTCTGGTGGAGATCAACCCATGACACTAAATGGTTCCATGCCTTGTTAAATCTTGAGATGGGATTCTATTTCTAAAAGGGAGAAGGAGCAGTTCGATGGGGAGAGTTAACAGCTTCTGCCCAGTTTTAAAATGAGTAGTGCAAGTGATAATGTAGTTATGAGTTTGGAATTTTTAAAGTTAGCTGGCATTGGGTATAAGTGATTCTTTTCCTTATATCTAATAAAACTATTTCACCTTGGATGTAATAAAGATAATCAGAATAATACTCTATCTCAAAGTAAATTTTATGGTCTAAATTATTTTAAAACCAGAAGAGATTGCAGGGCATTATTTTACCATGAAAGGTATTATAAACACTGTTGAGATAAACCTTGCTATATAATTAAAGGATATTTATGGGTACACATTGTATAGGGCATCTGACTAGATATTTGGAAGCAGCCTACAGAGATTCATTATTAACATGCTATCCTTTCTCTATTTGATTTGTAAGATAAGATTGATGGGTGTACACACAGAACAAAAGGGGAATTAATAACAGGGTTCAGCCTCACACCAAGTAGGCATTCTGATTTAAAACAAACACAGCGCTTCAGCACAAATGCTCATGACTTAAAGCCTGTAGGCTTGATTAGCATCTTTGAGCAAATTAAGAAGAATTCTTAAGCCCCCCCATGGGGTCCTGTACAGAATGCAGTCATCTGAGCAGCTCACAGCCCAGGGAAAATGATAACATTTAGAATTGCAGGTTTTATTTCCAAGAATTATTTCCTCTGGAAATTTCTATGCATGAGTGTTGATGAAAACCCACAGCGATCCCATGAATTGTGTGAAACGGAAACACCTTATGGGTGCAGCCAGTCTCTGGGTTACTGCCATTTGTCATTATTGTCTGTGGCTTGGCCCCAGAAGTCAGGGCTTGTTTCTTTTGGTGATTGTACGTTCTTTTTCTCGCACAGTTTTGCAGTCCTGATGCCTGAAGAAATGATTAGTTTTAGGTCATGGACCAGGAGGAACTTCTCCAGGGATGGGTACTCAAAGCAGAGAACATGAGACTGTAAACATCTCATACAGTCCAGTCCAGCAACCTTGACGGATGAAGGGATCAAGGTCTTGGGACGCCGAAGGCTTCCTCATGTTTCCTAGTTAGTCTGGGGCACTCGGGTCTAAGCCATATCTCTGGACTCCCATTCCAGTGCTCTTTCTCATTGCCATTAATTACAAATATTAGGCAATTTTAGGATTTTCTTGTCTTAGTTATTTTCTTCATCACTGAGACGCAGTGCTGGCACCTGCAACTTAAATGAAGACAGGTTTATTCTGGGCCAGAGTTTGCAGAGGTTTCAGTCCACGGTGGGCTGACTGCAACGCAGAAGGGCCTGGCGAAGGAGAACTTCCCAGAGCACGGAGGACAGAAAGCAGAGAGCACCAGGGAGGGTCCTGGAAGGGAGATAAAGCCTTCTGGATCATGCCCCGAGCACCCCAACTCTTCGGACCAGACTTCACTTCCTGGCAGCAAGTCAGCCATAATCCAGTCATCCCCAAAGCCCTGCCTAAGACTGCATGAGACTTTAGGGGGACATCTAGATCAAAACTGTAACATTGCTCGAAGTTGTCTTTTTGTATAAAATTCATTTTAGAGTCTAAAATGTTCAGGTTCTCTGGTGAATTAGGCATTTTCCTGGCACATTAGCAGCCGTCTCCAGGGCCAGAAATGTCTCACTAAGAGACTTTGACACAACTTCCAAGTGAGTTCTCTATATCCAGTCACTGTAATTAAGTGTGTATGTGTTCAGATCGTTAGTTTGTCAACTATATATGTTATAAAAGTTACAGTTTAAAAAAAACTGCTTTAGCATAATATATTTTGCTTTGATAAAATAGGGGTCCATACAATTGAAAGCCAAGAGAGTCTTATAATCATTGAGAGATGTTGGAGGTAACTCCAGGTGGAGCTGTGAGTTGAGGCTGAAGAAACATCTGTTGAACTGTGTTTGATCAGAGAATGAAGCTGTTACTTTATTGTTGGTTTCAGGACTAGTGAAAAGTCAGGGAAGTACAGCAGAAGGAGCACAAAACCTGTTGTGAAGACAAATACTTATCACTAACTTCGTCTATGAGATGTGTAGCCTTTAGCCAGTCATGTGTGTATCCAGAGTCTCAGTTTCTCATTTGTGACCACTTGCTTCAGAGTATCAGAGTAGGATTGTTGGGGGGATCAAGTGAGATGATGTTTGTCAAAGTCTTTTTTTTTTTTTTTTTTGTGCTGGGGATCAAACTCAGGGCCTTGCGCTTGCTAGGCAAGCACTCTAACCACTGAGCTAAATCCTCAGCCTGTCAAAGTCTTTTAAAATGGGAAGCACCATTTAAATGTGAGGCACACTGGTGTTTGTTACTGCTGTAGTCATTTATTATTATTTCACTGGAAATTGGCTTCCAGTCCGGTGGCCCATGTTTTAGTAAGTTGTGAATCAGATGAAAAGAGGCACCAAACTGATTATGGATGCTCTGGTTTGAATGATTGTGTCCTGCCAAAGTTTGCATGTTCAAACTTTAACTCATAAGGAAGTGCTATCTTTAGGAGGTGCTTAAGTAGATTACATTGGTAGAGTGCTCTGAATGGGGTCGGTTCCCATAAATAGCTGGCTTGCCCCTCTTACCATGTGAGGACACTGGGAGAAAGTGCCATCTATGACCCAGAAAATGTGCTCTCTGGAGACACAGAATCTGCCAGAAATTGATTTTAGAGTTACTAGGTTCTGTTATTTATAAGCTAGTCACTTTGGGGTATTTTGAGAAAGCTCCTGAATGGATAAAGACAACAGGAATGCGTGTTTGGCTTACACATTCATGTAGTCATCTGAGAAGCTGGCCCCTAGCAGCCAGCTGGCCCCTAGCAGTGCACCATCCGGTCGGGAGTATCTTTGTCAGCAGCTTGGATATCCCCAATCTGCTGGACCGGGCCATGTCAGCACCCTTAGATCCCTCTGGGAAGTAAGGAAGAACAAGCCATCATGCCCCTCTGATCCCCAGCTCTTTTCTCTTCCTAAGTCCTCCTGGCCCTAGTGTGGTGGCCAGGAGGGCAAACACAATGCCGAGCAGTCACAGGGACCGCCCTGTCCTCTGAGCATGCATGATATTGACATCTGCTACCCTTTTCTTGCTTTGATTCTGTCTTTTCTTTCCCTCTTCCTCCTCCATCTCTTCATCCTCTTCTTCTTCCTTATTTGGGTAATGAAATCCCACAAACAAAAAATCCGGGACAATTGTTCCAGATTTAAAATGTCCTCTCCATGTCAACTCGCTTCCTTCTTAGACCTCTACCATCATCAATTTCTTATGTTAATCTTGCTGATGAAGATAGGGAGAAATTCTTCACAGAGGCCTGGCAAGGAAACTGTACGGGGAGGAAGAGGAAGGGCTGAGAAAGTAAAAAGGCTGAAGATGAGATTTGTATGTGTACCAATTCCCTGTGCTGAATGCATTTATTATGTATCACAAACATATGCCACTAAAAGTGTGTGTGGGGGTTATACATCATTAAATGTCTGCAAGTCCTATGAGGTGCCAAAGCTGCGGAGGGCAAAGAGGCCAGGTGTGCCGGCCCAGAAAGCCGGAGAGGGGTCTGCAGCTGCTCCTGCTGGGCTGCGGAAGTGCTGCAAGCTGGGCTGTGGGGAGGCCAGGTTTGCATTAGGTACCTCTGCACCTACTCGGAGCCTTCTCTGCCTGCGCAGGTCCTGGACCTCCGTTGGTGGGATTCAGAGGGGTGAGGGCTGCAGGCTGGTGTGCCAGGAGAGCAGCTGAAGCAGGGTAGATGGCCCATGATTTCTGACATGGGAGAAGTGACAGGCAGATTATTTTTGGCTTTGTGGTAGCAGAGAAGACTAAGTGTTTGAAGCCAGGAGAAAGTCCTTGTTGCCAGGGCCCCGTGTGAGAACCATGCCCTGAATTCTTCCCAGAGCCGAGCCACAGTCACCTGCTGCTCCCACTGCCTGGGCCTGCATGCTGTGAGGACAGAGTCAGTGCCCGTCGGCCCCGACCTGATGCGTCTCTTCGCCTGATCCAGTGAACTCGCACTTTAGGAGGAACTGAGCAGAGTGAGTGAAGTTTTCATTGCTGTGAGCTAGTCCTGCAATCAAAGGAACCTGTGACCAGATTGAGCGCTTCCCGTGGAGATTCCCTGCGTGATCTGAAGGTGTCCTGGGCTGTGGGGATGTTCTTGGCCTCTCAAGACAAACATAGCTTTTGGCACTGAGACCACTTTCTGGACTACACAAAGATGTATGGGTCATCCTAAAACAAACCTGCGTCACAGAGGAGGCCAGCCTGGAAAATCACATGAATGCTCCCTGTGGGAGCCACATGCTCCACCAAAGTAGGGTCATTTCACCAATGTGTGACCAAATCATTTAATAAATTAGGATATTGTGGCAGGTAATATGGTGATGGAATTAACTCTAATCTGCAAATTGGAGAGGAAGTGGAGGGACCAAAAAGCAGCTTTTAATGGTTTCATACTTTTGCCTGGGCTTGGCCTTGATTTCTTCTTTTACCCCAGTAACCACTCAGGAATAAGGGAGAACCACATGTGAGACAGTATTTTGTCTGTGTGTGTGTGTCTTTCTGCTTCCTGGGCTGATTTCAGTCCCAGAAATGAGAGACTGCTTTTTGTCACTTGCCACTAGTATAAAAATAGCAGTACGCATTCTGCAGGGTGGCATGGGACCAGCGGATCGATTGGCTGTGCCAGTCTGAGAATTGCTCCACTTTCTTTTGCTTCAGGGAGCAGCAGTTGGACCCAAAGTGAGCGGAATATCAAGGAACTTCTCTCAACTTGGGGGTGAGCATGTCTGGCCATGGGGTGGTCTGACTTTGGGCAAGCCAGCTAATGCTCTGAAATGATTGGCTGGCATCTTTGAGGGATGCTGAGGAAGGTGTTCTGATGTTGATGGAAGATTAGCTTTAGGACGGTATATTCTTGTGGAGGGGAGGCAGGGGCAAAGAAAAGAAGAGAGAGGAGGAAAACTGGAAGAATTACTTCTTTCCTGATTGTAAATATGCCAGCTGCATTTAGCAAGCTCATCATTTCAACTAATATGTGACTCCTACTTTAATTTCCTTTTTCTTCTTTTCCCCTTTTTTTGTTCTTTTCTTCCTTGATTTACTGTAGCTACTGCTCCTCGTTTTTGTCTCTCATTCTCCTTTTAAAAGAAATTGATAAATAGAGAAATTTCTTGTTCTAGTATGAAGTTGCTGGAAAAAAATTCAAGACTTCATTTTATCTGGGCATTTTAGAAACCTGGACTCTCCTAGAAACCCAGGAGAAACAGTGGTGGAACAGAATTGTAAAACAGCCAGTTACACAGATATTTTAAAACTGGAGGGGCGATTTGATTAGATAATTACCCTTGTAAAGGAGTAATTTAATCTGTGAACCACTCCCCCAGCAGAAAACTCATCCTATCACCCTGGTTTAAAATAATTTCTTCGCAAATTGCACTTAAAAATGATTGGAATTTTTAAAAAAGCAAATCTAATTTTTCAATAAAAAAATCAACTTTAAAAATTCCTCTCTGGTGGTCCAGTATTATTAAATAGTCTTCTAGATTTTTAAAATCTTGCTTTATTGGAAAGAGAAAAACAATTATCTGTAAACATAATTTTTAATGCATGGTAATAAAAATAAATGGCACAGTTCTGCCGCAGTTCACCTAAATCTTCTTCCCTGGTGGTCTCGTGGTATTAAATAATCGGTACCACATGTATTCATCATTTGCTGACAGCAAAGGAAAAACTTTGGCATTTTATTGTCTAAAGAAACAAGCATGATGTTGTTTAGCCTTCTTGGGGTGACTTTGCTGATAGTCTGTGAAGAAACCTTCCTTTTCCTTGCTGGTGGGTCTGTGCTTTTTGTTAATTTACGTGGCAATTAGTATAAAATCAGAGACAGGCACTCTTTGCAAGGTTGATTTGAGTTTCTCTTGCAGGTTGCCCTGAGAATGATTTAGCTTTTTTTTCTGCACTAAATGGGGCAAAGAAAATGTGTTATATATTGTTAACTCTGTGTTGGGTGGGAAACTATTGCAGCTGGGTAGCATGAGAAAAGGAAAACTATTACTGAGTGTTTTTTTCTTTTCTTTTCTTTTTCTTTCTTCCTCCTCCTCCTCCTCTTCTTCTTTTCAATTTTGTAGAACGTGCATTGTTAGAAACTTCAGGAGAACTTCTCAACTTTGGTTCCTTGGGTCTGTTTCCTTCACTTGGATGAGGCTGAATTTATTCCTACTTTTTGTGAATGGAAAACTTTAAGCTTGAAAGACGGTTCACTGTCCACTTATGTGTATTGGAAACAATGCCTTGTTCCCTTCAATGAAAAGATAAGACTTACGAAAGCTTAGGTGAGGACGTCGATGCCAGTGCCCTTCCAGGTGTGTGTCAGAAATGCAGTGGTTATCAGGTGCACAAGACAGCACACTGGGCATCTGGAGCCCACAGGCATAATACACATGAAAAACAGCTGTGGGTTTTCAGAAATCACAAATGAACAAATTCCTTGCAAGTTGTCAATTATGGGTCTTTTGTGAAAGTAAATGTGTCTGTGTTTTTGGAGGTGTTGGGAAACCGATGTTTGTTAGCATTAGTTCAAATGAGTACAGAATAGAATGCAATACCATTGCTGCGGGCAAAAGCAATCATGTCCCCTAGACAGATGTGGCTTACATAACTGAAGGGATTGGTTAAAAAAAAGTAGAGGCACAAAGTTTATGAACATTTTTGTGTTTGACAGAGTGGTGGTTTTGTCTTGATTCAGCAGTAGCAGGAAGACACCAGTGTGTCTCCTGTTGTTATTTCTCAAGGAGTGACTGTATGTCGTAGCGATAAACTCCTAGCCTGGAGTTCAAGTCCCACCACCATTACTTATTAGTTATGTGATGTCAGACAGCTTTATTAAACTGTCTGAGCCTCTGTTTCTTTATTGATAAGATGGGAGAAAAGACCATGAACCTCCTCAGATGCTGTTGGGCGTGAGTATCTCTTAGTGCAATGGCTGGTGCATGGAAAGTGTTTGGGGTGTCCTGATTTAAAAAAAGGGGGGGATTTATAGAGTGAATTACCACTTTTCATGTTTTGGAAGAAATTGTTTACTTTGAATTATTGAGACTCTTCTCAAAAGTTGCTGTAATCTGGGATCATCCTATAAAAGTGAGATTTAAAAAAGGAAGATAATAACCTTGTAAATGCATAAACTTATATGACCCCAAAAAACTAATGAGGCAGCTTCCCTGAGCCCATTTTCCTCTGAAGTTCTTCAAACTGCCTTCAGAGATGCTACATGCCACCCCGAGCCTGGGAAAAGCAGAATGTGGACGTTCAACATGGTCTCACATGTCCACAGCTTGCCATACATAAGTAGCCACTAGAATGTTATAAGATGCAACTTTGATTTCACTATTTCCAGAAGTTGCAAGATTCAAGGAATTCAAACTAAAGGAGCAAAACAGGTCTTTCACCAGGGGCTCCACGCTTCCCCTCACCTTGATGGGAGAGACCCGTCTTTCCTCTTAGGAAGCCCAGCTCTGTGAGCTGTGAGCATTTTCCTCCATAGCAAGTTCCTCCTGCGCTAGCCGCTGGCCCTGTGAGACTGCTCTAACCCCTGGTAGAGATCTCCAGCTTGCGATTGCAAACCGGTGCCCCGGGACTGAGCAGAGCCGCCCCCACCAAGCTGTGTGCGACAGGAGAGGACGTCTGCCAAGCTCTCGAAGCGTCCTGGAGTTCACCCCGAGTCAGTCCCTCCTCTGGAGCCCTTATTAATAGGCTTTATTTAGGTGGCTTTATAGTGATGACTAGAGAGAGAAAGTGTTTTTTCTAAGAGGTTTGAAAAGCAGCAGTGAAGCCCTGGAGGGAACAGGTTTTAATTTTGTGGTGCTTTGATTTTAAGTGAGAATTGATGCGGTGGTTTTCTTCCTTTAAACTTTTTTCCCGATTGATGCCAGCAGTGTCCCTGGACTTGTGGGGGAAACTCCCTCACAATGTAGCAATTACTGATTTATGTTCCAGTGATAAGAATGTGTTTTATTGTGGTCATAATATTTGTTCAATTTAACTACTATGTACTGTAAAGTATCATAAAAACTTCTCCTCTGATCAAATGTTATGAGACAAAGGATCATAAACTGCTCTGAATCCGCACACTGTCCTCCCGTGGTATCTGTGGGCGTGCCACCACGAAGAGAGGACAGACGAGGGCTCCGAGGATAAATTCTGTGTCCTTCTGCTCACGCCTTAAAGTCAGTCCCCAGTATAGGTCGTTTAAGCCTTTCTGCTGCTTTCTTATCCTCAGCTGGGCTCACTTTGTAAAAGTCTAGGAAGATTCTTCCTTTCTCCTGCCTTCGCTTCACTTCTCATCACTCCCCAGACAGTGCTTTTCAGAAGTTACGAACACCCCTGAACTGTGTTGTCAGTATCTGAACCTGGCTTGGGCTCTTGTGTAGTCTATGATCATAGCTAAAGTGGAAAAAACAAAATCATGCCCCCTCCTCCTTAAATATTTACTTGACTGGATTATTAAAGGTCAGCGCTCCAGTCCCTCTTCCACCAAGGGCTGAGCTGAGAAAGTAAGTAGGCAGGGCTGGTGCCCCAGGGCCGGATCACCCGTCCATGATCATGATTGGGGGATGTGGTTCTCTTTGTGCTCTGGCCTGCCACTGCTGCGGTGGGCTTGTGTCACCTGTGTTGAGTATGCTCTGCCAGTGGCCTTGCTGATGTCTTCAGGTTCATCTCCAGGACGTCTGTGTGCTCTCCCACTCCTGTGTCCTCCAGGCAGAGGGAACCACAGAGTCTCCAAAGGACTTGCTTTGTCATGTTTGAGCCTAGCGTTTTCTGCAGAACCTTCCCTGCGCCCTGGTGGGCTTATTTCTGTAGATCCATGTGGGCCAGCAAGAGCAGGACTGTGAGGGGACACACTGGGTGCTGCGATGGGACCCCCTCAGCACGAGTCTACACAACTTCTGATCCAGTCAGATACGGGATCAAACAAGAAGTTATTTCTGTGCCCTTTATACCTCCTGACAGAACAAAAGGGTCACATTTCCTCCATGTGCCTTTCTTAACTGGGCCACTTCCCTTCCACCAACGCCCGAACTGAGGAAATTGCAGGGTGGGTAGAGAGAAGTAGAAAGGGCGTTAATGTCCCAGCGCAAGTTGTTTCTCTGTCCCTTCTCCCCTGTGGAGTGAGGTAACCTATTTGAGTGGTAACGGGGGCTTCCTCCTCCACCATTGGTCAGAGGACGAAGCCCAGGCGCAGACTGGTCAAAGGGGGACTACTAGGTAATCTATATTAATCTTTTAAAAGTCTGTGGTTGGGGTTGGGGATTTAGCTCAAGTGGTAGAGCACTTGCCTAGCAAGTGTAAGCCTTGGAGTTCAATCCCCAGCACCAAAAACGAAACAAACAAAACAAAAAAAGATTCTCACCGTTAAAAGTCTGTGAGCATCTATCTATAGGAGCACATGGAGTAGTTTACAAATTTTATCCTTCCACAGATATTTTAAGTGCCATTTTCTTAAAATGCTCATAATTCATGTTTTAAAAATGAATCATTGGCTCTCTAATAGCTTAATTTGTAATCATTAGGCCTTTTAATTGTGGAGAGATCATGGAGAGATCGTGGACGGGTTTGGGGAGAGAGGCCGAGGCAGGGTAGTGCTGTAGTGAAGCAGTAGACTCTGAGCACCTACTGTGTGCCCTTGGGCAGATTTCTTAGCCTCTCTGTGTCTCAGTTTTCTCATTGGTGAAAATGGGGAACAATAAACGCATCTCTGTCACTGAGTTGTTTTGAGGAATAAATGTGTTAATCCATGCATAGTGCTTACCTCACTGCCTGACATTCAGCTGATATTTATGGAGTATTTCCCACGCCATTATGGTCACTTGTGTTTTTTTAAATGTCAGCTGCCTGATTTTGAACATCTTTAAAGAAATATTGGCTGTATCTGTTTACTTGTTCTTCTTTACCCTAAACTCCGAGTCAGTCCCTTCAGTCATGTGTGTCCCCAGCACTTACTCTTGTAGAAAACATCAAAATTATTCCTTGACTCAATTAAAGAGCAAGTAACAGTGAACAACAGCTTTTTCCTGCTTTCTCCCTCATCACGGAGGAATGAAAAAGGAGCACGAATCCTGCCATGGTACGTGATTACTCTCTGGGGGTTTTCTGACCACAGCAATTAAGAATTCACAAAGATGATTAATCTTACATGGCTATGCTAGTAAAATAACTTTGATAGGCTCATTGAACTGGAATTTCCCTAAAGGGTCATAGAAGCCATCTCCCTGCTTTTGGGCAGGTGGTTCTAATATACTGTAGAAATGTTAGCTGTGTACCATTTCTAATAAATCTCTAAAAGAAAGAATTCCTTATCTTCTTTGCTGCTAATATATAATAATTTAGTGGCCTATATCTTTTAAATGAGGACTTCATTGGGTAGTTTTTAAGGCATTAAAAATTTAGGTGAAGTGCAATGAAAATGAATGTTGGGTTGGAATGAAATTTCTTTCAGGTGGCTGCTGTATCTCCTACTTTATAGCTTCTTTGAAAATAAAGCTGGGCGGATCTCAGTACTGTGTACCTTAACTGGAAGTATAAGAAGGGTCCCAGTGATAATGCATCAGCTGGCGTTTCTCTGTCAGGTATTTAGTGAGCACCTTCTGTGTGCTTGGCACCATGCTCCAGGATGGCATGTGCTGTACGCTTGGTCACTGTCTTTTCCAGCTTGTAGTCTAATGATAAAGCCAGATTTTAACAAGCAATTAAGGGTGTTTTAAAGAAGAGTTTGCTCATGGAGTTCTTTCTGGGAGAGTAGCCTTTATAGAATGGATACGGGGATGGTTCACTCAAAGGAGGCAAGCATCAGAACACGACAGGTCTTCTAGGCCATGTGTGGTAGCTTGGACTTTGTCTCCTTGACTGAGTGATGCCGTATCTCCCAGAATTCCCTTTCTTTCATCTTCTTGATATAGAAAAGCACCCGAGTCTATTGCTCTGCCTGCCCCTGAGAGATCTCCTTTAGTTTCTGCAAGTCATGCATGAATTGCACGTGCAGCTCTAAGGCTAAGGTTCAGGTGGAAAGTGGTAAGAGACAGACACAGTTTCCGTGATTGACTTTGTTAGGTTGGCCACCTCATCTTGGTCCTTACCTAGCACTCTTTTTTTGGGGGTGCTGGGGATTGAACTCAGGGCCTGTGCTTGCCAGGCAAGCGCTCTATCACTGAGCTAAATCCACAACCTGTATCTGGCACTTAATGAAAGGTAAAAGGCAGGGAAAAATGAGTGTCCCAACACACATATTTTTGTTTGGAGTTTCATAGGATGTTATTGCCAAAAGGTTTTTAGGCTACCTTTAGAGGAAGGATGATTGTTAACATTGAGGAAATATGTTAGCCAATTTTATGTCATAGAGTGTATTGGTTACTTTTCTAGAGTCAATGGTTTGTAAGAGAACAGATTTAATACAAAATACTTACAAATTACAACATTCACATACAAGCCAAATGCAGGAAGAGTGCAGAACATCCACCTATACACTAAAGGCCCAAAAGATCCAATCAAAGACTGGGAGCCCACGACAATGTCCCACATACATCCATGTCTGCACTAAAAGGCTGAAGAAATCTATACTGGAACCAGGATACGATGCTCACAGCGGAAATGAAGACCACCGCTCCCCTAAAGCAAACAGCAGCCATTCCCTATGACAGCAAGGCCCCAAGGTCCTTCTTCGATGAGAACAGCTGAGTTCCCTTCCCGAGAACCAGCCTCAACAGAGCTTCTCCTGGGAAACAGCTGGCTACTGTCTTCTGCTCCTGTTCTCCTTTGTGTTGTGTCAGCTACAATCTTCAGGTGGGTCCTCTACAACCAGAACCACACCAACTCAGTTTAGCAGAGTGTTCCTCTTCATGTTGACCATGATAATAAGTCCACCACATAGAGGCTGTGAGTAATCAAAAAGGACAAGAGTGATTTTGCATTTCTTCTGGCTTGGGATGTTGGCCTGTGGAGGTGGAACTAGTACCTTTGACCAGATGGGGGTTTATTGATTTCAGTTTTCATAAGCTGTGTACAAGTTTGGATATAAACCAGAAGCCAGAGAGGGAAGACATAATTCTCCATTGCTAACCTCTAGGTACATAATTTCCATCTCCTCTGCCCTCCTCTGTGTAACAGTTCAGGACTGGTGTGAGTGTACACATTCATTCACTCCTTCATTAGATCAGTAGTTCGTTCCTACTATATGGCAGGTAGTGGAGAGAGTATTGGAAACACAAAAGCCAACAAACTGGAGTTCCCACATTAGAGGTACTTAAGTTTCAGTGAAATTATAGACAGATTTTTCAGCAGTTTGAGGCCAGAGCAGTAAGCCAATGGGAACCCGCACAGAGGAAACCTAACCCAACTAGGTAAGGAGCCAGGGAGACTTGCAGAGGACTAACAGGAAGCGTGAGCATATGGAGAGCTTAGGAAGCGAGGAAGCTGGTTTGCTATGGAGAAACATGAGTAAAGGGGATGAGTTTCTGCTCTTACACCAGGTGATCTTTGTGTGGCTTCATCCATCACCCATGGATCACTCCACACTGTCAACGGAGGACTTGATGCCAGTGGAACTGCGAAACGGGAAATCTTCAGCTTGTTCCTCCTTTGAGGTTTGTTTGGGATGCGTTGCTTTACTATTTTGAGTCTCTCAAAATATCAAGTATATTGAACAGTATCACTGTGCTGCACAAACATGCAAAATACTGTGTATCAATTAAAAATAAAGAACATATTAAAAACATCATGTATACCTTAAATATACACAATAAAAATACATTTTAAAAATTTGAGTTAAAAAAAAAATTTGAGTTGAAATTTCTTGCTGGGTGGGGTATATATGTGAGTGTGTGTGTACCCATCCATCTCTTTACTTCTTTTTAAATGTTTCCCCCGTAATGTCCTTAGGCCCCAGAAAACAGCCTTGATCGACTAGCTGGAATGAGATGCTGGTGCTGGATTAAACATACATCATTTTCATTATTCTACAAGTGCTTCAGTATGACATAAGGCAGAAATGCCAACAAACCCAGGGAGAGATGTGTTTACATCTTTAGGCAAATGTGGTTGGAAACGATGGTTCACAAAACATGGCTCCCATGGCATGGATATAGTTGGGGTTGGCAAGAACATGATGGAGATTTTTGTTGTCAGTGGAGGTAAAGGGGGAATTAACTTGGAATAGCTAATATCTGAAAACCTCCTGCATTTCTGACGGAGTCTCAGGTGATTCAGGGGCAGACGTCCATGGAGCACAATCTGAAGAAACCAGGCTCTAAAAAAATCAGTTTAAAATGAGAGGTTCAGTCCCCCCGCCCCCAGCACTATGAAACTGTCTTCCATTTGTTTTTGGCTCTTCCTGACGACATTTCCACAGGACGACAAAGGGAGAGCACATTTGCAAATCACATTCAGGGTGGCGAGAGATAATGAAATTGAAGTGTCAGCAGTTTGCGAGAGGAAGCCTTTTTTTTTTCCTCTGAGCTGTGTTATTACCTTATTCAATTTGCACTTTATTTTGAAGCACATGTACAGAAATAAGCAAATTATTAATTCAAGCTTGTCTTCAATTTTGTGCTTGGCCTGCAAACCTCTCACATCTCTCCCAGTTCCCCAGGCAGGCTGCTGAAGGCTTGGTGATAGGCTGAGGCGGGCATATTCATTATTCAATATGAGCTGCAAGCAATTTGATATTTCATGTGAGCATGTGGCAGGGCTGAGGAGGGGGAGGTGTCATTCAGGGGAATGTGGTTTTGACTGCTACCATTTTCGCGGGAGCATGAGCATTTGTTGTGCTCATGTTTCCAGGATGAGGAGCATTCTGTTGAGACTCCTGGTTACAGCTAGGTGTCTTTGTCTCTGTGACAGTCCTATTCCTCTGGGCAGAAGAGCACTCACCGAGCCGGGCCATATGCTCAGCGATGTGGGGGCTTCCTGCACTCCACATCCTGGCAGCTAATGGCAGAGTCCCCGGAGCAGCCACACTCAGTGGAGATGGGATGTACATTTCCAGGGGTGGCTGTGTCATCTGTCCACATCTGCATTCCACTGCTGGGGACCCAGAAAGCCTTACAAAGCTTTGTTAGAGAAATTTGTGTCACATTCTTCCTTCTTCATGTATCTAAGCATGTCTTTTCCTCTGCTTGTGGGGCAGATGTCCGTGGAGCACAATCTGAAGAAACCAGGCTCTAAAAAAATCAGTTTAAAATGAGAGGTTCAGTCCCCCCGCCCCCAGCACTATGAAACTGTCTTCCATTTGTTTTTGGCTCTTCCTGACGACATTTCCACAGGACGACAAAGGGAGAGCACATTTGCAAATCACATTCAGGGTGGCGAGAGATAATGAAATTGAAGTGTCAGCTGCTGGAGCCTGGGGGTAGCCTACAAGAACCAATGGAAAGTTCATTGGTCTTAATGTCCCCACCTTTACCTATGTAGAACCTTGGGGGAGCAGAGGTTAGGTGATCTGTCCGGGAATACGCAGCTAGTTCCATGCAGTTTGGGGACCAGATCTTAGGTGTCTGGATGCCTAACCAAGTGCTCTTTATACTAAGGTAGCAAATACCTAGAATGATGGGTGGAACCCAGGGAAATCTCATTTTATATGTGCTGAAGTGATAGTATTTAGTGAACTATATTATTTTCTTCAAATATTCAGTCCAAGATGTATTTCTCTTCAATACCTTTTCCATCATATCAACACGAGGTCTGAGAAATGCCTCCCTGGCTCTTTGAGAGAGGAGAGAGAGCACCTGACATGACTGCAATGTTGGATGTCCTGGACGCTGGGCCGCCAGCCACCCCACCCACCTGTGCCTTCCTAGTGTAGTGTGGAGGGAGGACTCGATCTTCCACAGCTGATGTGTTAACTGAGTAATATCAGTGATCACTTTGGGATGAGAACAGCCCGTGTGTTTGGAATGAACAGTGAACAAACTGATGGTGGAACTACCAGACGAAACCAAAAAAGTCTGTGATGCTCTCGCTGGCACCATGTTAATTGGCTTCCATAAGCAACAGCAGCTGAGTGTCTGGGCTGCTGGTCTGGCTCATTCTGCTCGCTGCAAACTGAGCTGCCCAGGTAAGTGGCAGACAAGGACATGGAGGGCACACGCGGATGCAGCTAAAGGAGCGCTGAAGATGATGGTCGTTTCACTGACCTGCTGGGGCAAGTTAGCACAATGATTTCTTGGGGTGAAAAGTGAAGTTAGGAACATGAGGACTTAAAAATCTACTTTCCTTGGAGCAACGCTAAGAGCTTCCAAACTCCCATTCTGTATTTGCTTTGGCTCTAGTTTTTACACACACACACACACACACACACACACACACACACACACAAGATTGTGTTTGTCGTCATACTCCAGGTGTGACTTTAAAGCACTGGTTTTCCCAGTGTGGTCTGAAGTCCCAAAACCCCTTAAGTACGTCTTTCAGCTGAGAAATATTTTCATTACATCAAGGAGACATTATATGTGGTTCTTCCTCTCATCCCTTCACGATGTACAGTGGAGTTTTCCAGTTCACCTGACTTGTTGGAGTAGGCATAAGATCTGGCTGGCTCTTCTTAAGTCACACATTGAAGGTATTTGCTAAGATTCAAAACAAGGCCATTATTCTTACTAAATTTTGTTTTCATTTTGAAAAATAGTCATTTCACATAAGTATGTTACTTTTTTTTTAACACGTAGTAGTTTACTACTGCTTTTTAAGATAAATCAACAGAGATTCACAGTTTTAATATTTAACATGGTAAATATCAAAGGATACACTTCACATTAGTGAAAATTCTTTGGGGGTCCCCAAAGTTTTAAAGTGCTCAGGTGTCTTGAGGCCAAATATTCAAGAATCATTGCTCTAAATTAATGAGATTTCTTCCTCCCTCTCTTTGTCTCTGTCTCTTGGTCTCTCTCTCTTTCAGGGATGTAAGTTATAGCATACATCAAGTGAGGGTTTCCCCTTTCATGAGAATCACTTTGAAATCCTATATTCCTGCTCTAGTGATGTCATTACTCAGTCCTCTTTCAAATCTCCCCTTTTGGATCTGTCTGTGAGCGAGCTTATGAGCTTTCCTAAACTCATTTTTATGGTTTTTATCCTCAAACCTTGATTTTGATCCATAATGCATGATTTCCACTGATAATCTACATTGTTCATCAAACTGGCTTTCAAAAATTTCGGACTCTTTAATAAAAATCCATCACTCAAGGGATCAATATCTACAACCACTAGGGTTCTATCAGAAGGATATTCCCGAGTCTAAAGTGCAGCTCCTGAGACTGAATCGCAAAATGTTTTGAGTAACGTGAGTATCGTGGGAATCAGTGTCCATTCAAGGTCCCTGCTTTGTGGGCAGCACCTTTTCTTGGCATGCTTGAGCCCTGTCATGTGTATTATAACTTGGTCTCAATTTTATGGCATCAAGCTCCAAACCGAAGGCACACATACGGAGTTCATGTTTTTACTTATTTTTATACTAAAATCAAATCTTAGGAGTTGTCAAATAGCTTTTTGATTCGATAATGAACTTCTCTTGGTTTAGGGGCTCTGTGATAATCGTCAGCAGCAGATGTGCGCAAGCGAACGCCTCACTGTGCTGGTTGCACCGACCCTCCACAGGGACTGTATGGTAGGCCTGTCTTTGCTACTTCTGAAAATACACAGTACATTTTCTGTGTTCATGGGAGTCAGCCTGGTGATTCTATTTTAAAACAATTTGTTTAGAACAATTTGTTCTAAACAAGAAAGAAATGGCACAGGGCTTTACAAATCTCTTAGGAAAGAGAGCTCAGCATTTCTTGTTGAAACCCCCTTTCTCCAGGCTGTGTGGCGTCCTCTGCAGGTGAATCGGCCAGGGCAGGAGGGGCGGTGTCCATGACAGGACTGAAGGATTAAATGCAATCATTACTTGGGACAATGAAAGGTTACCTTTTCTGTCTCTGAGACAGAGATACAAGGTATTGATTCGGTTGTGCCGTGAGGCTCTTCACTTAGTTTATCAATGAATTTTAAGCAGAAAACACTTCGAAGATGCGGAGGCTGGTGAATTATCAGGAGCAGAGCTTTCTCAGGAACATTAGATGTGTACAGGCTTCTGAGTGTGCGATGTGGGGGCCCTGTCCTACATCACCGGACTATCTCATGCCGGTGCATTTCCTTTTTCAAATGGAAAAGTGCGTGGGTAGCTAGATTACAGATTACCACTCCCATCTGTTGACCCCTTGATTCTCCTATTGCAAAATCTGGCACATGAGATTCACTTAGAGGTTATCAGCATAGAATGTGCTCAGTGAACATCACTGAGAGCAAAAGCAGCACAACAAAACACTTCCTCCGGTGCTTGTTCTCTTGAAAATGTTATGTATGTCTCTTTTGTCCATATATGACTTTATATTTTGTATGTTTATGTGTGATTATTATTTTATCACCTCCCAGCCAAGCTCAGGTTAAGTGTCTTATCTAAAACCACAGGCTAATGAAGTTGAGATTCAAATACAGCCTGTTTGGGTCCAGAGTACAAACTCTTTGCAGTACATCAGGCTGCTTTTTTCCCAGGGAGAGTCTATTGAGATGGAAATTGCTTGATTTGTTTTTAAGTAAAATTGTTTATATGCTATTCTGAAAAATACGTCCTAATGAACTGTTCTGTCTCACCAAAATATACTCTTAAATTTATAAGTAAGTGGATGATTATTTGTTAGGGGGTGGAGAGCCTCCCTACTTCTTGGGGAAGGGTCCAAGGTAGGCTGGAAAGGCCAGACAATAGCCCAACATGGCTTTCCAGTTCATACACACATTGTATTAGTTTGCTATTGCTTCTGTAAAAAATCACCACATCTTAGTAGCTTAAACCAACACACATTCTTCTTATGTTTCTGCAAGTCAGAAGTCTGACATGGGTCTCACTGAGTTGAAAGCAAAGTTCTGGGAGGACTGTTTCTTTCTAGAGGCTCTGAGGGAGAATCTATTTCTCTGCCTTTCCCAGCTCCTAGACATCACCCACATTCCTTGGCTCCTCTGACGGCCCCCGTTTTCAAAACCAGTGACTTTGCATCTTTTGATGCATCTTCTGCAGTCATACTTTCCTCTTGTAGACTAAAGAAATGTCATTTGTCGTTAAGGATTCCTGATGAGACTCAGCCTATGGAATAAGGAGGAAAATCTCATTTCAAAACTCAACTTTAATCACATTCTCCAAGTCTCTTTTGGCATGTAAAAACCATACTTACCGGCCTAGGGGCTTAGATTATGGACATCTTCGAGGGGACACTTTTCTGCCCACTTTGTGGCACCCATCTCTAGGATGCACTGATCTGTCCTCGAGATGTCCAGTGTCAGAATGAACCAAAGTTAGCGCTGAACCAGTGACTTTATTCAACAAGCATTTATTAAATCTATTGAACAATATTTCTGCTCAGAAATTTATCAATTTTTTTATTAATGATTTTTTAAAAAGTGATTTTAGGTTTACAGAAAAACTGAGCAAGAAGTAGAGATTCCATCGCTTCCCTCGCTAATCATTTTCATTGCCTCCTACTATTAACATCTTACATTGGTGTGGTACATTTTTTTACAATTGAGGATGCAATATTGATGTATTGTCTTTAATTATAGTTCGTGGCTTACGTTAGGGTTTACTGTTGGTGTTGTACATTCTATAGGTCGTGATAAATGCATAACATCATGTATTTACCATTAAAGTATCACACTGAATAGTTTCATTGCCCTGAAATTTTTTCGTGCTCCACCTATTCATTCTATCCGCCAGTCCTCCAGCCTCTGGTGACCATTGATCTTTTTGCCATTTTTATGCCTTTGCTTCCTCCAGAATGTCAGAGAGTTGGGATCATATAGTATGTAGTCTTCTCAGACTGGCTTCTTTCAGTCAGTATTATGCGTTTACATTTCTTCTATATTTTTTTGTGGCTTAATAGCTCATTTCCTTTTATTGCTGAATATTAATGCATTGGATGGCTATACCACAGGGTTTGTTTTTTTTTTAATCCAGATACTTTTTGAAGGCTACCTTGGTTGCTTCCAGGTATTGGCAATTATGAATAATGCTTTTATTGACACCTGCATGCAAGTTAACATCTGTGTGCTATGTCCATCTGTATGGACATAAGTTTTCAACTCACTTAGGTAAATGCTGAGGAACGCAATTGCTGGGTTATATGGTAAGACTATGTTTATAAGAGACTGCTAAAAGATCACTGTTGTATAACTTAGAACTTCTGAGTACATGGAGAAAGTTGAGCTGGTAGTGTTTTGTGTCTGATTCCAAAATTTAGACCAGTGAAGTTCTGATTTTATGAACTTTAGATATTGAGATTCTGAGTGATTGCATTTACAAAAGAGTTCTGCTGCTAAAAAATGACAGGAAAGCTTTTGAAACCTATTGTTCCATTACAATGATCCTCCCCTTCTTCCTTCACCTCCACTCATGACCTTGACTGGGAGCCCAAAAGATGAATTGCTGCAGGGGAGTAATTAGAAGAACTTTGAATACCACACTGCAATGGACCAGGGGCTGCTCATACGGAGAGAAGGCAGGCAAACCTCCTCTCCTGGAGAAAGATAACATTGCTGTCCGAAAACAGTGAAATTATTGTCCTAACAATAACATATTAGAGTGCTCTACAGCAGAACACAATTCCCCAAGGGCTTACAACTATGTGGTTATTTGTCTAGATAAACACACACACCATGCACCACCCACTCACATGCACTCTCTGATGACTGAGAGCCACAGCCTTCTTTTGATCCTTTTATGTTGCTACAGAGACTGTCTTAGTAGTTGGGAGGGTGGCCTCAGTGGGGGTTAAATCCTGGTGCTGCCATTAACTTTCGATGACCTTGCCTTCTGTCTCAGTTTCTTTATCCAAAAAATGGAGGTAATAGTAGTATCTACTTTTTAGAATTGTTGCATGGACCTAAGAAAATGCATATAAAGCCCAGTTCCCAGCTCCTAGTAAGTTCTCAACAAATGCTGGCTACGCAGAAAACTACCTTATCCTTAAACTCTTATCTTTTAGTGAGAGGGACCATTTCCCGCCATGTGAGCACTAGGAGAGGTAAGGTAAAGTAGGAGGTGTATAACAGACTTCATGTTATCCCACCCAAGAGTCCCTTTCACTCTGGCCACTGGTTTAATTTACCCGCATCCTCTGCCCTCCCTGACTTCCAACTCAGTCCCTCCTCAGATTTCAGTTCCATTTCTGACTCTAGGGAGACGGTCTGAAGGCATCTGAGCGTACGCATTGTTTGATTTAGTTTGATGGGGTCTTGCACCTGCTTTCATTCTGAGCCTGATGGTCCAGCTCTGCTGCCACCCAGTCCCTGCCTTGTGTGCCTCTTCCTCAGTGACATTAGAAAAGATTTTTCCAGTGTTTTATCTCCTGCATGGATTCCTGCTTTTGAACTCAAGTTTCCCTCACAACCCTGACAATCCCTGAAAACCTGCCCCCTGACAATCATCTGTACTCTTGGACCCGTGAATGTCCTTGTTTGGCTTTTGCTGGTTACTGGCTCTGCCTCAGGTTGGAACAACCCTGGGCACTTCTCTTAGTAGTTCTTTGTGCTCTTATTCTGAGTTAGATCCACTTTCAGCTTCACCTTAACAGGTAGTCATCCCTTTTAGCCCAACTCCTTTTTTTGTTTGTTTTTGCTTGTTTCTTTTTTAATCCCAGACTTGCTGTGTCTTGCAGTCTTCTGGATATTGGTTTTAACTTGCCCTTTCCCAATTTGACTTACCCTATTTTGGTCAAAAGCATGGATTTGTTATTAGAATCTGAGCTATTTTCCATAGATAGGCTCCACGGTTAAAACAAGGTATACTCTACTATGTAATATGAACTGGCCAAAGATGTAAATTTTGATATAAATAGTGACTTATTCAGGATTTTTGGCAGGAAACAGTATGTCCAAGGTCGATAATTGAGAGAGTTTAATTAATTAATTAATGACAGGGTCTCACTGTGTAGCTCAGGCTGGTTTCAAACTTGTGGCAATCCTCCTGCCTCAGCCTCCTGAGTGCTGGGATTACAGGCATGAGCCATCATGCCCAGTTTTCAAACTGTTTTTAAATGTATGGGTATAATTTGAGAGTAGCAACCAAGTATAGCCTGGCAGGAGGCCTTCCAGGTTAGTCCCAGCAGAGATGGATGTCACCAACAGGCCTGTGGAGCAGAGCAAAAAGTGACTACTGGAATCTAAAGAGGGACAGGGAGCTATGAAGACAGGGCCACTTGACAAGAGCTTCACCTCCCTGGAGGCTCTGCCAAGCCGCCATGCTGGGAGGCAGTCAATGAAACAATCTCTTCCTGCCCTCTGGTCTGCTGATGCTCCCATTGGCCGGACCCACAGGGAGGCCTGGATTTCTGTTCACACAGGTTACCCAGAAGGAGGAGGAGAAGTGTGGATAGCGGGCCCTGCAGTAAGAGGACACCAGCTTGCACAGTGTCTGGCCTCCACTGAGGCGCATCACGCCCCTGCACATACGAGGGACATTCTGCACCCACTTGGTGACCTTATGGCTTGTACTGACTCCAATTCAGGGAGAATTGGAGATCGCAGATCCAGTACTTTATCAATAATAACAACCCTAATTTTTGAGATAGGTTAAAGGCAATGACACTTAAGAAAGGATGCGTCGAGGGTGAGCAGAAGAATCTACTGTTTTATTGTGGTTATTAAGTAAATCCCAAGGGCTGAATCACAGTACTTAAAAAAAAAAGTTCCCAGCTGGATGTTGGTGTCGCAGGCCTGCAATTGCAGCACTTGGGAGGCCAAGGGAGGAGGATCACTGGAGCTACATGGTGAGATCCTGTCTGGAAAAACTAAACCAAATTAAACCAAAACAAACCAAACCAAACCAAAACAAAAAGCTCCTTTCTTCATCTTCCTCAATTTACATTTTTATACTCTTATGTAGTGTAAATTTTCTCTTCATGAATTCCAGGGTGTGCTTCTTGAAAAGGAGTCAAATATAGGCAAATAAGGTTATTCACACCAACAGATGTTCTTTGCTTCTCAAAGTGATACAATATGTGTTTCCTTGGTGCAGCAGAATCACAATAATTGAACATGAAATATGACTTGATTACTAGGATATAATTTTCCAGGATGCATCTTTGAGTAAAAAAATAGATTGGTATTAATAATACTTGCCATAATGAATGGTGTTTAGGATTAGTAGTAACTTCATAGACTCTGAGGTTGGAAGGGCCCTTGGAGATATGTGATACAGCTACCCAGTTCTTGAATCCCCTCTTCTGCACCCTGTTCCCCAAAGGGTCATCTGAGCTGTGCTTAACCACTTTTGGCTACCTAAGTTCACTGACACTATTTCCTCAGCAAATAACAGTTGTCATAGTTCAGATAAAAACCGTCTTAATTTATCATCATAATGTGGCTAATTGCACTATCATTATCTATTATCAAGATAGGAACTTACTAGTGATATAAAACAAATACCACCTAAATCAATCAAATTTGAATTGTAAGAGCCCTCATTTACATCAAACAGTTTTAACTGGGGGATGACAGGGTAAAGGACTGGCTGAATGGAGACCAAATCGCTGAAAGAGACCTTGAGAGAGTGAGGGACCTAACATCTCACTGTGGGTGGGTATGGCACCATAATGTCCATTTTATAGATGTTAAGGGAGGTCTCCTTGAAAGGCTAAGTCATGGATTTAGAGCAAGAACTTGGAACTCGGAGCATTTTTCTCTAGGTTGAAATTCCTTAGATGAATATCTAAAAGCAGATGTGAAAGGGGAGGCTTTCCAGGGCTGGGGAGGGGTGTCCTCTGCAGATGACCTTCTGCCACTTGGCATTATTATGAGGCCTCCACTTAACAATAGGAAAATGGAACTCAACTCTGGTCTGGATTTAAAAACAGTTGGACTAGGTTTAGAAGATGGCCAGGGTTCATTCTCATTTCTGGGGGAGGAAAGGAAAAGCCTTTATGCACATCTATAAATCCTGACTTTTACAATAGCCTAATGGAATGAAGAAATTAAAAAGAGCCAATGTCATTTTCTTACTTGATACAATTAGCTGATCAAATATCTCAATTTGGTAGATTCAGCTGATTGAGTTGAAGCTGGCATCCTGTTTAGCAAAAAATATAGCCATGGTTATTATAACTGATTCTTTCTCTCTATTCCATACGTATTCTTATGGCTTCCACCTCACCCTCTAAATTAACCCCTTCTCACTCCCATTCCAAAGTGCCAAAGGCAGGCCAGTTTGGGGGAAGGAGCTTAGCAGGGAGGTCACGTGGTGATCCCAGAGGTCAGCTGAGGACCATCTCTGGGCCCACTGTGTTAAATCACAAGGGCAGATCCCTGGTTCTCCTCTGGGGAGTCTGACTGTGGAACAGACCCCAGAACCTATATTTTTAACAAGCCATCCCGATATTTCTGAAACTCTTCTAGGTTTGGGGATTAATGATCAAAGAATATATTTCCTGGGGCTTGAAATTCCAACTATAATTTTCTCCCCAACCTTTAAGAGTTCTCTGAAAAAAATGTGAGTGTTCTGGCTAAGTTAATACTTAAAGCCTTTCATCTTGTGGGAGAAGCTTCGGTGGCAGAGAGGTGGGGGGTAGGGCAGGCTGGGGGATGGAGATGGTGAGGGCAGCAAAAGGGAGGGTGGGAGAATCAAAGAGAAACGTGGCCCATTTGACAAATGTGCTCAGAGCCAGCTCTGGATGATTGAACACAGCTTGTAAGCTTTGCTATCCAACTTCCTTCGAGATGAAGATGATAATAGTAAGTAGGGTAGAGGGTTGTTAGGTTTCAAGAATTTATATGGTACTGTGATTTTTATCCTCTTTCCAGCCCAAGAAACAAAACCAAATTCAACTCTTATATAAACTAACCAGCCAGTCTGGGTACTGAATGCAGGCTTCGAGAACTTTTATTGGCTTTATCAGATGTGGAAATATCGGACTTCAGTGTGAGGGAGGCAACTCTTATAATCGACGGTGGAAAGGTGGATATTGTGATTTGTGAGTGTTTATTTTTCTTGACTTGGAAGAAAGTTAAGCACAATAACCGAGCATGTCCAACGTGGAAGACAGTTATGCCCAGTGACGGAGCATGTCCAGCCGTCCTAAAGGGAACGGGTCCTCGTGTTGAGTGTGGTAGGAGCAATGGGGTGGCGGTGCTCTGGGTTTCCCCGCCGGGTTCCAGGTGCTGGCTTTGAGTTAAGGCTGCAGGGATGAGTGAGATGCTGGTGCTGTCCCCTCTCAGGTGTGTGGCCAACAGCTCCAAGGCCAAACAAGCAGTTTAGCCAGCTGAAAAATACTGTCACGTGGAAAGAGTTACTGACACTTCTCTCTCAAGAATTAGAAAAACACCCTACTTTCTCGAATATTTTAGCAATTCTTGGATTATATTACATTTCTCTCCAAGCTCAAGGCATTAGCTTCTCCTTGAATTGTGCTTTGTCGTCTTTTCTTGAGATTATGACATGCTAAGTGGTGATTTACTCTTTTCTGTAATTAGATGTAGTGATTAGAATCCCCTTTATCTTACTCTGCAGTTTTCCTTTATGGGAAATTATGAAAGAATAATAGGTAAAAAGTTCAGAAAGGGGGAAAGAATAAACAGAATGCTGAATGGTAAAAGGAGACAGAATGCTGAATGGATAATAAAATATTTAGTGCTTTTCAATTAACTGTTCTCACGATTAGTACACTAGTATATTATATCATAAAAATCATGTCTATTAATTTTTTGCAGCCATTATCTTGACTGTGATTTACTCCCCTCAAATCATTAACAATGCCATTAAAAAGGTGGATGGAGATGAACGTCCTGGATAGAGTTCAGGGATGTAATAGGATTATTGTTCAGGGTCACAGAGAGATTGAAGACCAGCGAGCGGAGAGAAAGGGGCTTGAGAGTGCAGTGCTAGGAGTGGGGAGAAAATGGAAAAGCAAGGCACACAGCCCCAGTTTGTCAGAGACGAGCCCATCTTTCCGTGTGAGCATGGCCTTAGCTGGGCGTGCTGCCTCACACCCAGGAGGATGGGAAGACGCAGGCTGCGAGGAGCCGGTGAGTTGGAGAGCAGGCTTTCCTCACGGTGCAATTTCGCATGCACAGGGAGGAGAAGATAAATATGTGTGTGGATAAGAGTCCCCAGGGTGTTGTGGGAGGCACTGAAGCATTCTTGTTCCAGGTCGCGCTGGTGGCTTGAGGGCAGCATTTCCATCCAGCCAGAGAAAGGGCCGTGACTCTTCATAAATAGTTTTCTTCTTGAGAAAATGAGATAAGCTGTATAACCAGAGAAGTGTTAATCAAGTAGCCTGTGAAACTCGAGTTCTGTGTGTTGCACCATTTTCGTGCATTCTGAGAAACTTAATCGTGGAAATTCCACTTTTCACTGTATCTACCGGTCTGGGTATCTATCTTCAAGTAATCAGTTAATCAATGTTCAAATAATCATTGGGTATATATCATTAACACCTTGTCTATATTTTAGCTATATATAAACAAACAGAAGTTTTGTTACTATCAAAAAAATACCACAATGCTTGGATGATTTTTATTATTTCTTAGTTTTCTTTGCTTCTCATTAGTACTTGAGACAACCATAAGGGCTTAGTGAATATTGACTCTACTTGAAATCAAGGTCTGAAATCCTACTTTCCTATCTTAGCTGCACAGGGTGCCTATCGGAGATGGGCCCGAAAGTCCCCTTCTATTTACACTGTGCAGGTCAGTGGTAGAGGCCAGATGAAGAGGCCCAGTTCTTAAGTTTTAGATAGGTCTTTTTCAAGTAAAGTTTAGCCACAAGATACATCTGCATAAAGCAAATGATCTGTCCCAATTTCATAAGCAGGAAATAGAAAACTGAAACTAGCCAATCGGTCAGGCAGCATTTTAGCAGCTTAGTATACTTAGGACTATGATTTTTAAGTTGCACATTTTTAAGTTAATGGGAAGCATTATTTCTCTTTACAGGAATTAACAGCTGGTAGTAATTCCAGCTGTGGAAGTTGGTCAGTATTGACGGTCATAGAGAAATCTTGAAAGACTAGATGGAGACCTCAAGACACCTGTTTTAAAAAGTTTAACAATCTTATTTCATAATCTAGAGTTTAGGTGTTACATTTTCCCACATTATTGCCTAATTTCCATTTTAAATTTATATGATACCTACAGACACACTCACACACACACATATACATGTACTGTAGGTACACAATGTCCAGTGACTATATATCTAAGCAATTACCCTGAGATTAGCCAGGTAAGTGGATAATGTTCTAAACCACATACTCTACCATCACTTTCATGACCATTTTGGATCCCTCCAACTGAAACAAATCAAGACCATTTTTTGGGATTTAGAATCTATAACGACTGCCTCAGTGGTGCTAAATTCTGATCACTGGTACAACTCAACTTGCAGATGATAAGGAAATGAAAGTCCCCCTTACCTTCCTTGGAGTCCATCCTTGTAATGGTAAGAGCTCCCGCTGAAAATATTGGGACTGTCCTCAGTGCAGGACTTAGTGGGTTGCATGCACCATTCAAGTTATAAGCAATGATTCATGAGAACGTTTCAGGGAAATCACAGGGTCCTACAATGTCCATGGAGGGGTAACCCATAACAGGCCTTGCCCAAAGCTCTGAGCGAAGACTTTTTTGGGCCAGGGCCCTTTGTGAGGTTGGGACCACTCCATAGTACTGGCAGCAGTGTGCTGTTCTCAGTTCCCGGAGGGCCGTGTATCAAGGTTTTGAAATACCGATTCTTGAGTCTTACCCACTGAAGATGCTGATCCAGTAGCTTTCGGATGGGACAGAGGCATTAGTACTTTTTACAAGCTCTGTGATGATTTCGATTCTCAGACAGAGTTCAGAATTACAGTCCTGGGTAGCTGGAAGGCTAACCTAATATGACCTCCCCATCTTTTGCATACAAAATATATGACTAATGTTCTGGAGTTTCACTGAGGAATGGGGTCTCCTCATACAGAATCAAACACCCGCCCTCCAGCAGCCTCCCACTTACGCATATGGTAGATGATCCTTCTCCCCTAACTCTGGTGTCCTGCCTGCCTCTCCCTACGGAACCTAGAGATATGCAGAGCACCTCATTGTTCACCTGTCCATCCCCCGTACACAGCGAGTGGTCATTTGTCAGATGGACCCCTGATGACTGCATCCTGGTGGGTGAGTGTCTGGACAGAAGCTTTCGTAGACACGTCGACACCACTTTCTCAGCAGTGGGGAGAGGCTAAAGCCAGGGTTCACACTCTTGCAAAACATAGTCTTTGCACTGTGTCTGGCCTAGGACCAGCAGGGAGACATTACGTATCCTGACTGTGAGACAGGGAATAACTCACTTGAATGAAGTGCCAAATGCTATCCGATACCTCTAGGGGAGAGGGGCTCAGCAGCACCCTGACACCCTGAACCAGATAATTCTGTCATGGGGGCTCCACTATGGGAGATGTTCGGCAGCATCTTTGGCTTCTACCCACTAGATGCCAGCAGTAATCTCTCTCCCTCCCAGTCATGACCATTAAAAATGTCTCTAGACTAAAAATATCTCCAGACTAAAAATGTTTCCATGCCCTGAGGGGGAACTTTGCAAATTAATCACGAAGAATCATAGCAAAGGTCAGTGTTAATTAGCTCTTTTTATGCTACATTCTATCTCGTTGTTACGGAATTTAGAGAGAATGACTTACCTTTGTCTGGGGATACTGTGGTCACTGCTCAGATGCGATCCTAGGTTGGCTTATCTGGGATTCAGATTCTGAGATAGAGATTTTTACCTGCAGGAAGTAGATTGGAGAATCTCCTGGGGACACATTAAGGAGTGAGGGAAGGGATTTGGGAGTAGGGAGACATTGAACTGCTGGGCAATTGAAAAAGGGCCTTGGCTAATCTGGAGGAGAGTGTTGGAGCTGGAATGACCTTTAGAGTTGTCCCAAGTGGATACGAAGGGCCAGATCTTTGCACCCACTCCAGCAGCCGGTACCAGCTTGCTAGCTGTTATGATTTATATCTAGATGTCCCCTCACAGCCTCATGTGCTCATAGGTGGAACTTTGGAGAAGCAACTGGATCATGGCGGGGTGATACCCATCAATGGATTAGTCTACTGCTGAGTTTATAGCTAAGTGTGATGTTGGGAGGGGAAGCCTGGTTGGAGGAGGTGGGTCACTGGGGGCGTGGCTTGGAAGGGTCTATCTCTCCCCTCCTCTCTCGATTGCTCTCTGCTTTCTGCCTGCCATGCTGGGAGCTGTTTCTCCTTTGCCATTCCCCTCTGCCATGCTGCCCTGCCTTGGCACCAGCTGACTATGGACTGAAACCTCTATAAACTGGGAGCCAAAATAAACCTTTCATCCCGAGTGCTGTGTTTCAGGAACGAGGAAGTAACTAGGACACCAGCTACCTCCTACCTTGTGTTCCCAGGATCAGGAGGTTGACTTTAGTAAGGCAACTGCCTTCAAGCAAAAGCAATTCCTGAGGGATTTAGCTGTGGTCTTGTTAGGGAGCAATGCTTGGACAGCAGAAGGATACGATGCTTTTCCTAAGATACGTTCTGGGAAGTGCACCATAGTTTAAAAGAAAATGGGTTTATTTAAGTCATTTTTCTAATGCTGTGAAGCTCAGAATATGAGGGAATTTGTAGTTCACATGTGAGTGGGACCGCACTGTAGACTTACATTGGGTGAGGTGTTGTCCGAAGCTGTCATTTAACTAAGGCACCCATGTTGGCGTTTTGCTAATGCAAAATATACTCTTCTGGCTTCCTTTAGTCAACATCTAGTCTTTGGCCTCTCTGATCTATCTCAGAGCCAGAAACTACCTTAGCTCAAGCACTTTCAGAATACTGTTGAAAGATTATCCACAGAAAGGCAGATGATCCTAAGGGCTGACCTGTGATAGAATATCTCTGACTCTGCTTAGGCAAAATCTCACCTGTCACCGTTATGGGGCAAGAATATGTAATAAGTCTGCTTATTACAGCAAACTACTGCTAGGATTGCAGTGTAGGTTCACACAGTCGCTGAAGCCATGGATGTGACATATTTAATGTTTTGAAGTAGCATGCTAATAGGCTAATAGCAGCTAAACATTGTTGTGGAGCACGTAACAGCATGCTGGTTATGATGAAGCTTGAAATTATGACTTAAACTTTTGTAGGTGGCATGCATCATTCAAGAGTGCATGGAAGGGGTTGGGGATTTAGCTCAAGTGGTAGCATCACAGTTAGTTCTTGAGATCCACTTCTATTGTCTTGGAGAGGAAAAGAAGTAGAAAAAGAAGAGGATGGGAAAAAAGAGGAGAGAGAAGAAAACAGGGGAGGAGGTGCTAAAAGAGGTACTAAAGCACCTTTTCCTAGGAATAAGCTGCTGTGTCCTCCTGGCATAACAGATCTGAAGATATTGTATATTGTTTCATTTAACAAGGGCTTTTAAGAGGCTGTTCATAGTATTTACTCTTCCCTTCTCCCTATTAGACAGACAGGTAGACTGGCTGGCAGAAAATCCCCTAATAACAACAACAAAATCCACAAAATGTTTTCTTTTCTTTAGCTATTCTGTTTCTCATTAGTGATTTTTCTCTGCTAGGTAGTTTCTGATTTGCTTCTATGCTCAATCGTGGCTGCCTAATACCCATATAGAAAAATTTGTCTTGAGATGGCACTCCTGGAGGGGCCACTGTGTCTACTGAGTGGGGTGGAAGGGGAGGAGGTCTGTGGAGATGAGGGAGGGCTGAGCCCCTCCTTCTGTCCCAAGCCATCCTTGGAGTCACCACACCTTTGAGGCAGGAACAGCTGGTGATGTGACTTTCTTTTACAGGAACTGGGGAACAGAACCAAGTTTTTTATTACCAAGGCACCTGCAGATTGTACTTTCTCAGAAGTCACCGGCTCCTTCCCCAACCACCTGAAAATACTTAGGTGGACCTTATTGACAGGGTGCCACCAGAAACACTGCCGCAGCTCACCCTCATCAGCACGCCTGGGGACGGAGCCTCAGACCAACCGCCGCAGCCCTTCCCCTGAGATGGGGTGTTTTCTGTATGGGACACAAGAGCTTTCAGCATGGTGAGGAGTGGCAAGTACAGATGGGCAATTGGTGGGGGGCAGAGTTGAGCAATTTAGAACTCAGACAGGCTGGCTTTGCCACGTGGCCCCGCCAAACACTTCTCATTTTATCAAGCAGCACTCCACCTCCATTTCTGCAGCCGCCCACAGTCCTCCTTCTGAGCAGCATGAGAAGACAAAAACAGCTGTGCATGCTGGCTGTTCCAGCTGTTCCCACAGCAGTGCCTTGCTGCAGCCTCCCGGGGTCGTCAAATATCGAGCAGGATGTTGTAGACCTTTGTGTCATGGCCAGAAATGCCACTTGCTCGGGTTCACATCCCACTGGGTTCTTGTTCCTGCTAGTTGAAAATTGTGAGAAAAGAAATGGCTCTTTCACCAAATCTTATGGTGACAGAGGTCAAGGATATCTTTTTGCTCACTATACAATGATCGATTTTCAGTTTCTTGTTCAGGAAAAAGTGGTTAAAGGACACTACTGGAATAAGAGCCCACCCACCTCAGGTGAATATTTATTTCTCATTGTAACCTGTTCATTAAATGTTGTAGCCTGTCCCTTTGGAGAAAGTCAGACCCTATAGCCCATAGTAGAGACTGTGCAGTTTGAGTTGGCTTTGGATGATCAACCTGGGAAAGTACAAGCTGCCTGAAAAACCCCTAGTGACTACAGATATTAGAGATGGAAGCTGGGGTGTGGAGAAATAAGTGGCACTGCAGCGAAGTGTGGTCTAAATTTCCACCATTTCCTTTCGGTTGTGTGTTTTCTTTGAGGGAGAGAGACAGACATATAGCTTTTGTAATTGGGAATTAGGATAACCACGTTAGGTAAAATTTGTTTCCCGCTTAAAGTAATTTTTTTCTTAACACAACTAACATAACTCTTTGGCTTTGGAGTTTTGTCTTTTGGGATGACTGGAAAGATGCATAGTAGCTTGTATTATGTCATTGGTTTGATGTCAGCCAATGGGAATATTAAGTAGATTTCCATACTAGCCATCCTGGTCCAGTTCTACTCAACATTTCCTGAATAAGTGGAAAGATGGAATAGAAATTTGTTCATTAAATTTGCCAGTAAAAACAACTGGGTGGATGGCTTGTCTCTTAGAGAGCCAGTCTTAAATTGTTTAAGAAAAGAAGAGGGAGGAGGGAAAGGAGGAGGAAGAAGCGGGCAGTCCACAGATTCAGGTTCTGGTTCAGGCTTTGACTCTGACCGGCTGAGTGACCACAAGCAAGCACCGTATTATCTACTGGGTCTTTTGTTTCTCATCCTGGAAACAGAGTTAGATTAATACAACAATTCTCAATCTATGGTCCACAGGGAGTAATGGGAGACTGAATTATTTTTGGTGATTTGAAGGGGCTTAGGGAAATAGTGTATTTCCTAGTAAGGAGGCCACTTAGACTATTTTTTAATAAATGCTGACAGTGGCCAGACTCTTTTAAAAAGTGAGTACACATGGGAGAAATAATGGAGCTCACTTTGGTAGTCAAAAGACAGGAGGCACTTCAGTCTTTAACCTAAGCCTCATCATGACCCTGGATTCCTAAGCGAATGACAAACCTTGAAGTTAAGGCATTTCCTTTGCATACTTAGGGGACTAGGGAAACGTTTACCTGTAGGCAGGTGGGCTTTGGCTGCAAAAGTAGAGAGAAGGGTGAGGTTATGGCTAATATTTGGTATGCACCAGCAATTTTTCTAAAGACGTTAACTCACTTGAATCCTCAAAGCCTCCCTGTGAGGTGGTAGATAGGTGGTCAATATTCCACTTAGAGATGGAGAATCTGAATCACAAAAGTAACACTTACCAAGCTCATTAAGTATTAGTGACGATCACTAATGACCTGGATAGCTCCCAGTGATGTGTGGCCATGAATCCCACAGAAATGAGAGGGAGAGGTAAGGAGAGCAAAAACAGGCTTCTTGTCTTCAAGGATGAAATCAAGGGCTGTGGACCAGAGGGCCTGTGTTCCAGGGACCCCTCTGGTCCACCTCTAGCACCCAGGCACAGCCATTCTATCTTTTCGAAACACTGTTTTCTCATTTGTAAAATGGGGGTAATATTCCTATTGTGTTATTCTGCAAAGTTGAGAAAACATTGAATACCGTATCTGCAAGTGCTTTGGAAGCTAGAGGGCAATGAAAGCACGCAGAAGGAGGGATGGCTTCCTGCCCCAGTGAAGCTGCTCCCTGGTGGCATCAGTCATTCATTCAGCAGACATTCATGGCATGCTCATTCTGTGGCGGCAGAAGGCAGCTAAGGTCCTGGGGTAACCTTATATTCTGTGTGGAGATAAAAAAAAATGGCTACTGGCTCTGTTGCTTCATTCTTTGCTCAGGTGTCCTTGATACAAAATAATATTTTTAGGTGACAAAGTGTCCCCAGTTTGCTTTAACCTAGTTCTCCCCATTACTTCATGATAAGTATCTCCGTTTATTTTATTGTTGTTATTATGTATTTTATTTATTTTTGCTTCTACCTCATTACTCCCCAAAGGCAGTGTTGTCATTGCTGCTTAGTCTCCAGGAGGATCAATTTGTGATCTGTGTCAGATTTTGCTCCTTCTTACATCTCTTTATTACCCTCAAGAAAATAAGGGCTGCGCAGTGTCAAAACTGGCGGGAGGTCTTCACATCCCCTTTGGGAGCTCAGGTGGGCAGCGCACGTTCATCTCAGTGCATGGGTGTAATTGCCAGTTGCGCTATGAGTGGGGTAAAACGGGAAGGTGAACAATGTCTCATTCTTACACACTGAGAACATGGTCTTGTTGAAAAAGAAACACCCTCAGCTTTCTTCTGTGATAAATTATAGCCACAGAACATCCAGCCTCTCAGGTCATAGGTGAAATGCTAATTAATGTCGTCTCAGTATTGGAAACTACACTGAGCTTTGGAATCTAGAAGTCTCTTGTTTTAAATATAAAATCTCATTAGTGCTCTTTTTCTATCTAGGTCACAAATAACTGATACATCACACCAGAATGGCACAGTCAAACCCAGTGGGAGACAGTGCCCTGGAGATGCTGGAGTGTAGAGAAGGGAACAAGTATTGTATGTGGACAACAAGGCTGAGTTTGAAACAGAAGACAAAACACAGAGCAAAAAAACCCAGTAACTCAGAACACAGGTGCCTTTAAAATGAATCTGAATGTTAAGAGAAATTAAAAAAATATATATGTAGAGACACATACCACTGGATGGTTTAAAAAGAGTACACTATATAGTAAACTATAGGAGTATAGTTTACTAGTAGAGCACTAACCTAGCATGTACGAGGCCCTGGGTTTGATCCCCAGCACTGCAAAAAACCAAAAGATTAAATAAAAGAGGAAGAAAATAAAATAATAAAATATAATGCACAATAATTATTTCTTATATTGTAACCCTTATGTTTGTGATAGCATTTTGTCATTCTCTTTTAGATATATGTTTTGTTGTAGATTTAATTAACAATCTGATAGCTTCTTTCCTTTTTTCCTTCTTTCTTGTTAATATCTATGAACCTGAAGAAAATAGTTCATGTTCTCTATCTTCTTTGAATATCTTCAGTGTGTATTCCCTCATGAAATTTTAAAAATTTGCACTTATTCCTATAGTTTTCATGTTCACTGGGAGAAAATATGACAAGTTCAAGGATTTTGGATTTATAAAGAGACCTAGCTCTGAATCATGGTTTTGATACTTGCAAGATGTAGGATTTGGGCAGGTTACTTTACTTTTCAAGTCTATCTTTCTTCTGATATAATATGAGTAATAATATATATCTGTAACACTTGGAGAAATAAATAATATGGTATATGTAGGAGTACCTGGCCCTTCAGTCAAGATATATTGTTTCTTTTTACTTCTGTTTTTCTGAGCTCTGTGAGGTCTGGAGCCAGGTATTGTGTTTCTTGTAACTCATAGTAGAACATTTATTAGGCGCACAAAAATACTATTGAATGAGGGAAGCTATTCTATGTTAATACCAAAGACATAAAAACATCAGTTTCTTGCCTTTGAGTTACCTTTATTCTGGGGCAGTTGGTTATTTTATTCACCCTTGATAATTCTGTTTTACAGCTTACATTTCTCTCCCATTGTGCAAAAGTAATATCTGGTAGGTATCGCTATAACTGAGGATTAGTTGCTCATCCAGTTCTAAACCTCATTTAAATCTACGTTGACTTGTTACTTTGGCTCATGCCAACTCGGTATCTGTGGAATATGAGTTTTATATATATATATATGGGTCCTTCAGAGAAACTTTTTTTTTTGTTTTGCTTTGCACTACTGGGGAGTGAACCCAGGCTCTTTTAAATTTTTTGATTTTGAGACAAAGTCTCATTGAATCTTGAAGTTGCCTAGGCTCAAACTTGTGATCCTCCTGTCTCAGCCTCCCAGAGTGCTGGGATTACAAGCGTGTTCCGCCATGCCTGACTATGAACAGTTCTTTAAAGCAGTTATGCTCTTTTTTAAAAATTTAATTTAATTTAATTTTTAAAAATTTTATTTTAATGGTACATTTTAAATGTACATATTGATAACATTTATCATAGGGAATTTGTACCTGTACATGATATATCTTGTTGCTTCTTTTTTTCCCATTCCCCTCCTCTCGCCCCCTCCTCCCTCCCTATTTACAAAAGCTTTGTTTCCATTTTTTCCTTCCATTTCTTATTTCTCTTGACCCTCTGTTCCTTTCCCCCTCCCTTGTTCCCTTTCCCATTTGGACATTTTCTTCCCTTTCCCAATATAATACATTTTAGTCTTTATTTACACTTCAGTTTCTCACACCAGAGAAACAGTGTGGTATTTAAACATGTGTGTCCAATTTACTTCACTTAAGAGTATGGTCTGAAGATGCATCCATTTACCTAGGAATATCTCAAGCTTATCATTCTTTATGGCAGAGTAGTACTCCATTGTATAAAAAACCCACATTTTCTTAATCCATTCTGCTGTTGATGGGCACTTGGGCTGCTTCCACGATTTAGCTATTACAAACTGTGCTGCTATAAACATGGGTGTGCATATATCCCTGCGTTATAATGGTTTTAATTCTTTTGGGAAGATACCAAGAGGTGGAATAGCTGGGTCAAATGGAATATCTAGTCCTAGTTCCCTGAGGACTCTTCACACTGATTTCCATAGTGGTTGTACAATCTACATTCCCACCAACAGTGGAGAAGGGTTCCTTTTTCTCCACAGCCCCTCCAGCATTTGTTAGTGGCTGATTTGTTGATAATAGTCATTCTTTGTGGAGTGAGGTGGGATCTCAGGGTTGTTTTAATTTGCATTTCTTGAATGACCAGTGATGTTGAACATTTTTTCATATGTCTATCTGCTGTTTCTACTTCTTCATCTGAGAAATGTCTATGCCTTTCTGCTGCCCACTTTTGGATTGGGTCTTTAAATTTGGGGGGGGTCTGATTTTTTTGAGTTCTTTATATGTTCGAGATGTTAGTCCTTTGTCAGAGGAATAGCTGGCAAAAATTTTTTCCCACTCTGTGGGTTGTCTCTTCACTTTGTTGGTAGTTTCTTTTGCTGTACAAAAGCTTTTTAACAAGATCGAGTCCCAGTTGTTGACTCTTTGTGATATTTCCTGGGTAACTGGGGATTTGTTCATAAAGTCTTTGCCTACACCTATGTCTTCAGAGTTCTACCTATTCTATCTTCCAATAGGTTTAATGTTTCTGTTTTAATATTTAGATCTTTGATCCACTTTGATTTTAGCTTAGTGCATGGGGAAAGATACGGGTCTAGTTTTAACCTTCCTCATGTGGAAAGCCAGTTTTTCTAGCACCATTTGTTAAAGAGACTCTCTTTCTTCCAGTGAGGTTGTTTGGCCCCTTTGTCAGAGATAAGGTTACTGAGAGTGTTTGGACCTGTTTCTTCATCTTCAAATCTGTTCCATTGGTCCTGGGGTCTGTTTGAGTTCTTTATATGTTCCATGCTGTTTTTATTACAGTAGCTTTGTAGTATAGTTTTAGGTCAGGGATTGTGATGGCCCCTGCTTTACTTTTGTTTGCCCAGAACTGCTTTTGCTATTCTAGGTTTCTTTTGGTTCCAAATGAATTTTAGGGTTGTCTTCTCTAATTCTGTGAGGTATGCCATGGGTAATTTAATTGGGATTGCATTAAATCTGTATAGCAGTTTTGGGAGTATGGCCATTTTCACTATATTAGTTCTTCCTACCCAGGAGCAAGAGATATCTTTCCATTTTCTGATATCTTCTTCAATCTCCTTTTTCAAAGTACTGTAGTTTTCATTGTATAGATCTTTTACTTCCTTCATTAGATTGATTCCTAGGT